>LTAE01000561.1:12646-46532 GCA_001647135.1 Pontederia paniculata
ATATATATATATATAATATACGTTCAAGAGTAAAATAAGACAATCTGCGAAGAAAAATAAATACATATAAACATGTAATGATGGATTGATATAGGAAGGATTTAATGATGATTGAATAATCATGCTACTTTAATCGCATTTTAGTTAAGTAAATTTTTATTAATACGTACAATAATTATATGATGTGATATAAACAGTTATAGAATAATAATGTTAATGATTATAGTGAGGTGATCTAAGTGACTATGATCAAGTGATTTGACCCATTGTTCAATATTAATGATTACTAAATCCTAATATATGTATATATAATTATTTAAATAATTAACTTATATTATTATTCTTTTCAAAAAAGTTCATTTTTATAAAATAAATAATAATTATAATGTTGTAATTACTTGCACAAGTCGCTCAAATAATAAAGTTGTGATGAATTGTTGATTTCACAAAAAGTTAACTTAACTAATTATCTAACTACTCATAAGAGAAAAAAATTACAGTACGAAAATAAAATAGACATGATGGCATAGATAATGTCAATATAAGTTTCAAAGAGGGTTCACAACTATATTCATGAATTAAAAATTCTTGAATTAGATTCTTTTTATGTATATCTTTTTTTTCTTCTTTGTCTTTCCCTGTTAAACCAATGGATCTCTTTTGCAACTGAAAAAAATAAGGTCACCGGCCACCTTATAATAGAAAATATATAATTTTCAAAAAAAAGAATATTTATCATACAAACAACAAGTTTATAAAGAAAATGTTCCACAAGATCGTGGCATGTATCCATGATTATGTGAAGAACTTTCAACTCGCTGGGGTAGTCAATTTGGGATTGTTGGCATGTGCTTCCTTCGCCCTGCGTAGCTCATCAACTTTGTTATCATCAGCTCCTCTATAATTGATTTCCTTGAGATTAGCAAGATTCTCAATGCCAAAAAATGTGTCTCCCGTGTTTCGGCCTCCTCGGCGGTAGAACAAATCAAGGAACTCAAGATTCGGTAGTGCGCCTTGTTGGAATCTGACCTTTATGTTACCAAATATTAAAGACAAGTTATAGAGAAGCCTAAATCCTTCTGGGCCAATGCTGGCATCTGTCATCGCTTCGTCAATCTTGAGATGAAGAATGCGAAGGCTCGGGAGTTCCCCAAGGCGCCGAATGTCTTCTTCCTTCAGATCAAGAAAGACGAGGTACATCTTGGTCAAATGATCCAGTGAACTGAACCATGTCGGCATTCCATTTTCCAAGCGAATGCCATTCAACTTGAGAGTCTCAAGTTTTAAAGGAGGTGACACTATTGGATCCAGAACAAGATGGTCCACATTACAGACCTGACTGTTAGATTCAGTTTGAATGGTTAAAGAGAGAAGAGAGTTGCTGATCTTATCGAGATATGCGGGAAACTCGCTCACGAAAATGGAAAGTCCTTTAGAGGTTCTATTGATAAAAGTAATCTGAAGCTTCTCGAGTTGTATTAGACTGTCAGGTTCCATTACGATCACGAAATCAACAACTCTTTGTAATTTTAAGACCCGTAGGGATCGCATGGTTCCCTGTAGCGTCTTCGCTCTAAGCCCCGGGTTACCGATCGAAATGTATAGATGGCTCAGTCGCTGGAGTTCCATAATGGACTGAGGCAATCCTATAATTGCATTTGAACGTGGAGTCCAGTAAGATCCGAATACATTTGTATTACTGATGTCGAGCACTTCAAGTCTTTGTAATTTACGGATAGAATCCGGGATCGTTGTGATTTCTGCTGACCCAAGGCATAAATACCTCAACAGAAGAAAGTTGTCACATATGTGTTCAACGTGAGTGTTATCAATAAAACTGCACCCTTCCATATTTAACATTCGCAACAGTCTCATTTTTTTAAAATGGTCAAGCGACGGTGGTATTATTGTTTTATTATTATTTGAGACGAAGTTCAAACTCAACGACCTAACAAGTGATAAGTCTGTGCCACCGTTACACAAGTTATCAACTGCTGCATGGACGGAGATGCGTCGTATCTTCGAGTCCGCCGGAGGTCCATCTTCGAAATCCATGGTCGGAGCGATGTACACAAAATTCTCATATGTCGCTTTTTCCACAATGATTTCAAGTATCAAATCATGCATTTTCCAAAGTTTCACCTCCCCACGTTTAACATACGCTGGATTTATCAAATTGCTGTTTACCAACTCATCGAAGTAGCCTTGGGCAATTTCTTCAGCATTTTCTCTTGAACTACCAATTACAAGGCCTTCCGTGATCCATCGCTTCACTAAATCCGAGCGCTTGAACTTCCAATCTTCAGGGAATATGCTAAGATATAAGAAGCAAGGTTTCACATCATCCGACAAATGATTATAACTAAGCATGAGTATTTGCTCAATCGTGTTACCGATGTGATCATGTACCCTCTTCCAGTGCTTCCTGCTTGGCGGATAATTAGACACAAGAATTCCGGCAACAGTCACAATGGCTAAGGGCATTCCGCCACACTTCTTTAATATGCCTTCCATAAGATCCTGCAAATTTCGAGGACAACTAAATGGGGGATTAAAAAAGACTAACTTGTAGAATAATTCCCTAGATTGTGCATCCGTTAAAGGCTGGATTTCATGGACGTATCCCGACTTTCGCGAGCAATAATTCGCAATTTGTTTGACTCGGGTTGTGATGATGATCCTACTGCCATTTCCATCATCCGGAAAAGCACAACTGAAATCTTTCCATGCATCGACTGTCCATATATCATCTAGTAGAACCACGTACCTTTTACCTTTGAGTTTGCTGTTGATCCCTGTCAAAAGCCCCTCCGTGTCCATATCCTCAGAAATGACACCCGAAAATTGCTTAAACAAGCTCTTCAACAGCTTATCGAAGTCGAAAGTTCGTGACACAACGACCTGAGCACGATATGAGAAGTGTCCAGCGGGAACCACAGGACTCTCATAGCATTGCACGGCGAGGGTCGTCTTCCCCAAGCCACCCGGTCCGACTACAGATATCACTCGGTTTTGAGATACGTCGTCCGTCAGCAACCTCATGATCGTATCTTCTTGCTCTGTGATGCCGACTAAATTATCTTTTTTTACGAAAAGGGCCCGCAGCCGTGGGTCGATGCGTGGAGGTACCTGGGTTTGGGATTCTTCTTTTAATTCGTAGCGGTCACGTCTTTCTTTCACTTCTTTGGTCTTCAACTTTAAGTCCTTGAGTTGAGAAGCAATGCGATGATAAACTTTGAGGTGATACCATTTCTTCTTTGGATAAGAGCTCAATATGTGAAACTTGTTCCTCAACGTGCGAAACTTGTTGGAAAAGGTGTTGTTGGTCGATGTATATTGCTGAGAAGCACCACCACCTCGCGCAATATGATACAAGTACTCATCTATGATATCTTCAGCTTCATAGATCAAATCCCTCACTTGGTTCGTCCACACCTTATCACATTCCTTGATGCTTGACTGTGAGGACATTTTCTTGAGCATAGCACTTGCGGACTTAATTTCGTCCTTCATGAACTTGAGATCACTCTCCATTCCGGAGATAAACTGCACCTCTTCTTCCAGGAGGGTAACGAGTTTCCCCACAACCATTTCTCCAAGTTTGAACCCAAAACTTATGGCAGCGGCTTCCATTCTTCTAGCTGGTCATCATTGTTAAGGATGTTAATATATTTTGAAGGAAATATTTCATTAATTAAGAAGTAGAGCACATAGAATCTGAATACAAAATATAAAGAATGGTCGAAGGGGGACCATCTTCCCAAAATAAATCGACTTGCGATGTTCTGCCAATTGAGGCCAAAATGCATGATTATAATATAACTAGGCAACTATCTCGTGTGCAAAAGCACGATTATAGTGATATACCAATAGTTATTTCTTTATTTAATATTGTTAATGTTATTATAATTATATTAATTATAATCAAACTGTGTATTAAGATGTTCGCTTTTCGTCGATAGAGCTGACTCATGTATAACAATAATTCGCTCGAGAGAAAAAGGGGGTGCAATAAAGTCAATATTTTTCAAAGTCGTCGACTGGTTGTTGGTTACAATGTTATATGTAATGTTGTATTATACGCAAATTTCACTATATATTAGAGAAAACTTCATTGACTAACGAGTAAAATTTGATCAAATTTGCATGCTATGATATGGAAGATTAGGAAAAAAAGTTATCTTTATTTTACATGTGAAGATTAATATATTTGCAATGAAAATAATTTTTAAACAAACATATATTTCAAAGAGTGGAATTCCTCAATACCTAGTGAGTTCCACTGGATGAGTGAGGCTCCTCCTGGGTATGCCATAAGACATTGCCAAGATTTGGAATAAGACCATTCAACATAGATTGATGAGAGTATAGATAAGCAAGGTAATGATAGAATGTGTTCAGGGAGATGAAGGCGACTATGCTTCTAATAAGAGACATTTTTTTAGTTTAGGATAATAATAGAAAAAAAACATGAGCAAACAATATTTGTCAAGGTTAAAAAATCCAGCAGTCGAAACTTTAATATACTCTATTTTATGGAGTTGATTAAGTCACTAAAAGGATGCTTATCTTTTTTTCATATTTGTTGTCGTTTATATGCATAAGATTGGTGAAAGATCATATTTAATTAATCGGTGTATCTCTTATTATTATATTTGGGTCCAAGGGGTTAAATGAAGTCATAAAAAGCCGAGTAAAAATGATAAGAAAATTAAATACAGAATCGTAAATATTTTGAAATTCAAAAACTCAAATTTGGTTCAATGAATTTGGACTCTTTTCTTATTGGTATTTCTTCCCCAGTCGGTCCCAGTCTCCTCTTTTCCTATTGTCTTTCGCCCAAAGGATCTCAAGGTGAGACTTGGAGTTTTTCTTCTATTGGTGGAAGATCTTCATCTAATTAGGGAAAACTACAGGAGAAGAATCATTGTAGAAGAACGACACGGATGTGTGACGAAGAAAGGGACAACAAGCATATAGGCTGTGAGGTGTGTATTATGACGGATCACTTGTAGATCTAAAGTTGTGTAGTTGAGCATGACCTAGGGTTCTAAAAATTATTTACATATCCTCTGATTATGATTGTATTTTCTCTCTATTCGTTCGTCATTCTTGATCTATGTTCTTGATTCTATTTTGAACTATGGTTACTTCAAAATCTAGATTTCATGTCTCCCTTTTATTCATAATCATGTTCCTCTTCCGTGTGATTCATCTTCTAGTTTTCCCATGTCAATGAACCTAAAGGTGTGATAAGATCGGATGATGTTAAGTTAGTCTATGATTGTCCATATCTAAGAGCAGTTTTCTCGATATTAAAGAACTTTGTGACATTGAGTTCGGTGTTCGGTCATGGCCGTGACACTAGAGTCACGGTCGTGATCTTGAATTTCACGATCGTGACACCAGAGTCACGATCGTGCTATTGAAATTCACGGTCGTGACACCAGAGTCACGGTCATGCTATTGAAGTTCACGGTTGTTACACCAGAGTCACGATCATGACGTTGAAAACCACAGTTGTGACACCATGGTCACGGCCCATGACCGCAACGACCACGATCGTCACGCCATGGTTACGATTCGTGATCGAGTATGCAAGAATGGTCGTTATGCGAAGTCCACGGTCGTGATACCTATATCATGGCCCATGATCATCAGGGTGTGAAGCGTCACGATCGTGACACCCATGTCACGGACCCTGAATTGTGCATAGATAAACCACCTTCCATCACGGTTGCGACTATTGAATATCGAAGTGACCATTCGGTCATGGGCGTGTTGCTTATGTCACGGCACGTGACACCTGATGTCAAGGCCGTGAAACAGATGTCACGACTCGTGACTTACTGATATTGAGTCATTTTTACCTATTCGAGGCTATTCATAACGTAGATGATTTTGTAAATAATTCCTACTCGAGGCTATTCATAGCGTAGATGATTTTGTAGATAATTCCTACTCGAGGCTATTCCTACTCTGGTGTCACGGTCGTGATCTTGAACTTCACGGTCGTGACACTAGAGTCACGATCGTGCTACTGAAATTAACGATCGTGATACCAGAGTCATGATCGTTGTATTCAAGTTCACGACCGTGATACCAGAGTCACGATCGTGACATTGAAGTCCATAATCGTGACAACATGGTCACGAACCATGACCACAACGATCACGGTCGTCACGCCATGGTTACGGTCTGTGACCAAGTATGCAAGAATGGTCGTTATGCGAAGTCCACGGTCGTGATACCTATATCATGGCCCGTGATCATCAGGGAGTGAAGCGTCACGATCGTGACACCTATGTCACGGACCGTGAATCGTGCATAATAAACCACCTTCCATCACAATTGTGACTATTGAACATCAAAGTGACCATTCGGTCACGGGCGTGTCACTTATGTCACGGTCCGTGACACTTGAGTCACGACCGTGAAACAGAAGTCGCGGCCCGTGACTTATTGATATTGAGTTATTTTTACCCTATTCGAGGCTATTCATAACGTAGATGATTTTGTAGATAATTCCTACTGTCAATACTATTTATGTTATATAATTTTGTGCTACGTTGAGGATATATACTAAATATCACATAAGGGTAATAAGATTAATGATTATGATTGTCATGTGTATTATTGAGAGCTACCGGTTATTTAATGTTTCATATCGTTAGGGGTCGATGGCCTAGCTGCAACTTTCCCACTTTGTTCATGTTACTTGGAGAGTTCCCCTCCCTGTAACAAAGATGATACTCGAGTATCCTCCCCACATGATGGACATATTTCTGTCACGGCTGGTACCCCCGTTGATCCTATTGTTTTATTTCCATGGTAATACAGGATAGAAATTATATCGGATGGTAGGAGCTCTATATTGTTGGCTTCATTATAAGCTCTGTTGAATAACATAAATGCATCATTAAGTCATTAATGAGACAAGCCTAACCTAAACATCTATGTATCACCTAGTCTATTATAGTCTTAGGAATTGATTATAAAATGAGTCACCTACTAATTCGGATAAAAGATAATAGTGGGAGTGTATCAATTAAGATTGCATCTTCCATCTTTTATTGATTGCATCGAAAACCTTATCGGATTGAAAGTATTGTATAATGATCTCATATTGATCCCATTGATATAAAGGAAAGTAAGTATATTGCGCCTTGGAATATTTCTCCTTATTGTTTGATCTTATTCGATCGGATGTGAAAAGAGTTCATAAATGACATTTACAATTCAATTCCTTATAGTTTGATCTTTTTACTCAAAACTTGTCTTGATGCTAAACCGTTATTGATCTTGTATTGCTACCAAGAGAATATGATCATATCGTATTGCTACAACTAATATTATTATTTATTCTAATCTTTGAAAACCCTTCTATTGAAAATTATTATTGAAGTCATCATTCTTACCTCCATATTTTATTTTCCTCATTGGATTTCTTTCTACTTGTGTCTTACACACTTGACGTAATTATTTTTCCTTCATTGATCCTGCATGTAACTAGTTCTGCAATGGATGTTGGTGCTGATGACTACGGATTTGCTTGTGATGATGTCATGATTGCACATGTTGGTGTTTGTGTTCTACCTTTTGCTTTCTTAAATTGTAATAATCTCTGAAACAATCTTAGAGTACTTATGTTATGTTGGACCCAGACACTTGTTAAAGTTATTTAAGTCTTCTGCACTTTATTATTTGGATCTTTTTCTTTAATTTAATAAAGTTTTTTATTAGTGGCTTTCATTTTCATTGACTAGTCGATAACGTCAAATTATTGGTCAAATAGTGTATCGATGTAGCGTCTTCAAGTTTGCCACGTCATAAGGTGTGAGTTTGAGGATGTTATACAATTACTGCAAGAAAGTAAAAGGTTTATCTTTCCCCAAAAAAGGAGAAAAAATGGTATTACAATGCAAAGTTCGTCAACATAATAAAAAGATTACCAATTTTTTTCGGTACAAACCATAGTGTAATTTTATATTATATACAATATCAGAGAAGTTGGAGGGTCAAAGTCCTCAGCCTATGCACGAGTACGTATAAGTGTGTACGTACAACTTATAGGAAAAAACATTATGAAGTCTATATTTTTTTAGGCAGTTTTGATTAAGAATATATAAGAAAATATTTAGTTATTCCAACAGGTTAAAAGTCTGATTTAGGTGATAAAAAATACATAATAAGTATTAATTATAATAAATTTTAAGTGCTGAAATTTATTTTAAAATATAAAAATAGTTATATATTTGAATAAAAGTATTGATAATATTAACAAATAGTTATAATCATTGGCGGAGCTTGAAAAAAATTGAATGAGCTCACTCCTTGATTACTAAGTATTTCATGCAGGTCCATCTCACGATGATTTTTATAATTAAATAATTTTGGAATAAGAGAAAATATTTACCAAATTTAAGGTTAACCTAAAAAAGAGGAATAATGATGATAATAAAAAAATATAAAATTAAATATTTTATTAATAAATATAAATTTTTTGTAAGATTGTTTGGTTGAAAAATTAAATATATGGAATATGAAAGTAGACTATACATTATGTACATGTTGCCCAAAAACTAGATATCTTCTTATTTCATAGCATTTGATTAATTGAACAAATAAAAAAAATAAATTTTAGTATTATAAAATATTTAATCATTCATAATTAATTATTAGTTGTTACATTAAAGAAAATAACATATTAAGATAAAAAAATCAAGAAAAGTAGTTCAAATATAATCTCTTAAGATCTAAAATAAATGTCAAATTATTAATAGTATTTAGTATTACATGATCAAAGAGAATTTATAAAAATAAGAATTTAAAATTATTGAGAAAAATAATGATATAAGTATATAAATTTATATAATTACATTAAGAATTTTATAAAAAAATAAAGTTTAATACATTTTTATCTTTGTATTACAATAATTGACTAGCTAATGAGTAATAAAATTTATTAAAGAAACATCACTAAAAATATGTAATGGCTGTGGGTTTTTAACCCTGGCCATGGCACCTCAGTAGGTGTGTACAAACCACCAGGATAAGAGTAAGATCATGTCACATTTTCTACTTATAATTATATATACAGTTTCAGTGCCTGCACCTACAAACCCCGAAAGACATCTAATTACGCTCTTGAGTTATAATATTTTGTTAAAATAAATATTGACTAAAATATTTTTAAAATTATATGATAATAATATTAAAAATATAAATAAAATAATAATATTGTTAATTAAAAATAAGTCAATAATTTAAAAAATAAGTAAGGGGAACTCTGCTATAAGTTGTTACCTTACACCTTTTCAATTATCAAACACGAAGAATTGTTGAAATCAACTTATAAATAATTTTAAGATAAGTCAAACAGACCATAAGTTGGTCAACATGAAATCGCTATATTCAATGAAAATGCTCACCAGTTAAATAGGGAATATCATATTATATATGATTTCAAATTTATGACGGATATATTTAGGAGAGAAAAAAAATAAAAGAAAAAAATTTAACATCCATCATAAATTTAGTATTATATGATTGATGAGGTAAGTATCACGATGCTTCCTAATTAATTAGGGAGCACATTTATTTTTTTCTCTTTTTGTCTATAAGAAAGAATACGTTATTCTTCTAAATTGCAAGAAGAATACAAAATATTTCACTTATTTTATTTCTGTTTTAAAGCAGATTTCATTTTTTTTCCTTTCTTAACCACATCTTATTATATTTTTTATATATTTAATATAGTGACTAATTAGCAATGAATTATTATCAATCATTTACTTAATTAACAAAACTTGTTAAATACTATATCATCATAACTGGTAATTAGTTAAATATATTAATAAAAACAATTAAATCCCAAAAAGAAATTAATAAATATTTATTAATTAATGAGAATATGTTAGTAATATATTTGAGATTACTTTATCAAAAAATTATATCTTAAATTCGTATTGATACGATGATATCAATCCGAATAAAACTTGAAATAAGAATATGCTTAACCTTCAAAATATAAACAAGAATATCACATTCTGACCCTAATTCCTCTCGTGTTATCCTCTAATCAAACAATCCTTATATGAATACTTATACATCTAGTAAGTTATTTATTAGTACATTAAAGAATAATCAAATATATAAATATAAAATATAGCAATATATTGATCATTTATTTAAGGGCTTAATGTTGAAGTCCCTTTTCAAAGAGAGATAATTGAGGTCTCCTTTATCAGTCGTTGGATCAAATATCTATGATTATAAGTAGTTTAACCATTTTTTATTTCAATCATGGATCTTTGATCAACGACGGATAAAAAGGCCTCAATTTATCTCCGTTTAAAGAGGGACAACAACATTAAGTTCTTTATTTAAAGGTGAAAAATAAAAAAAATGATACCAACCATTTATCCGATAAAAAATTATAGTATGTATCCAATAAGAACAATTATTTGATCACGAGGGAATCACAGAAGGCTTCGTATAGTGCAATACGTCTAACACCTCTTGCTATATATACTAGTATACTACTACGATCAAATAAATACATTATCAAATAATAGATTTGGGCTAAAACTAAAATATAATACTTTAATAATAATATTTTATTGAATAAACTTTCTAATAGTTTTTTTATGATATATTTAACATAATATAATAAAACATATGATAAAGAGTTTGCTAAACTTCATGAAAATAATTTAAGAAAAAAATATTGACGCATACTTAAGATTAAAAGTAAAATTATTGACTATGGATCTAAATTTAATACTTAATTAATATTTAATAATTAAATAAAAGATAAAAAAATGAAAAAAGAGGGGAGAGAGAATAATAGGCGGATAAAAAACAGTAAACGTGAGATCTTTTATTTTCTCTCTCTCTCCCCCCCCCCCCTTCTATATATTATCTCCCGTATTTTGTCTTTCTTTAATTTTTTGTTTTAAGTTTTAGTTTGAATCTTTTTGTTTTAGGTATCTAACTTTAATTTTAAATATTAAAATTCAATTTTATACTAATTTAATAATTATAAAATTATTAATTACATCGCTATGCTTTTTTCCTTCTTAAATTAATTTTTAGTTTAAGTTTAGCAAAATATTTTTCTATATTATAGATAAGATTATTTTTTTACTGTTTATTACGATTATAGTAAAAAAACAATTGCTATATGTGTTAAATATATCACTAAAAAAATTTATTATTATAATTTTTAATTCAAATAACATTTTTATCTTAATTAAAAAATATATTTGATTTTTTATTTTTTATGTTTATTCAAAACTAATTATAATTTAGCTATGACATTAACTTTTAATTTTTTTTGTTATACTTTAATTTATATAACTATGATTAGAACTAATTTATTAAATTAATTATTTTTTATAATGACAAGATATTACTCCTAATGATAATGTTGATTATGAGATACCTGTCATTGTTCCTCTTGATCCTGCTCCTCGAGAGAGAAGAATAATCAGGCCACCCACTTGGCTCAATGACTATATCACAAGAAGTGTCATTAGTTCTCATACTATACATCATATTACCAATTTTATCAGTTATCAGACTTGTTCTGCTTCATATCATTCATTGTTGACAGTTCTTTCTCATGTGTTTGAACCAATATCCTATAAACAAGCTGTCACAGACCAAAATTGGGTGGATGCTATGAATGCAAAGTTAGAGGCTTTAGAATCAAATTGCACTTGGGAGATTGTTGACTTACCACGTGGTAAAAAAGTTGTTGGTTGTAAGTGAATTTACAATATCAAATTAATTGCTTCAGGATCGATTAAGAGGTACAAGACTAGGTTTGTTGCTAAGGGCTTTAGTCAACAGGAAGGTGTGGACTATAAAAATAGTTTTTCTCCTGTGGTGACTATCAGGGCAACTTTAATTTCTGTTGTTCAACACAATTGGCCTCTTTTTCATTGGGATATTAATAATGCTTTTCTGAATGGTGATCTATATGAGGAAGTATACATGAAAATTCTTGAAGGTTTATCTCGACAAGGGGATAATTCTGAGAAAGTCTGTCGATTACTCCGTTCTTTATATGGTTTAAAGCAAGCATCTCGCTAGTGGAATATCAAGCTTATTGAGATTCTTCTTGCTGTCGGGTTTGTTCAAAGTCGTAATGACTATACCTTATTTACCAAATCTGTTGACAATTTTTTTGTTGCTCTTTTGATCTATGTAGACGACATCCTTGTCACAGGTAATGATATGTCTCTTATTAATCATGCTAAATCAGTTCTTCAATCTCAAGTTAAGATAAAAGAGCTTGGTGAGTTAAAATATTTTCTTGGCATGGAGATTCTACGGTCTGATAAGGGAATTCTTTTGAATCAACGGAAATATGCCTTAAGTTTACTTTCTGATCTTGGTCTCTCAGGTGCCAAACCTGTTGTTACTCCTCTTGAGCAGAATCATAAACTCATAGCTTTTGAATTTGATCAGGACCTTCGGCAACAGAGTTTTTCTCCGACACTTGATGATCTAGTTTCTGATCCTTCAATTTTCCAGCGTCTAATTGGTTGTCTACTATATCTTACTAATACCCGGTCAGATATTACTTATGTTGTGCGACATCTTAGTCAGTTCATGCATTCACCGAAGGTCTCTCATCTTGACGCGACACTCAGAGTTGTTCGCTATCTCAAACGATCACCAGGGCGTGGTCTATTTTTTCCTTCTACTACAGATGCATTAGTTTCAGCATACTGCAATGCGGACTAGGCCTCTTATGCCTTTACTCGTCGACCTGTCTCTGCTTTTTGCATTAAAGTTGGTGACTCCGTCGTCTCTTGGAAGTCTAAGAAACAAGATACAATCTCCAGATCATTTGCTGAGTCAGAGTATCGCAGCATTGCATTAGTCGTTGCTGAACTCATTTGGCTTGATCGTCTCTTCACTGAGTTATATTTGTCATTATCCAAATCGTTTTATGTTTTCAGTGATAATAGTGTTGTGATTCAGATTGCTGAGAATCTTGTTTTTCACGAAGTAACTAAGCATATTGAAGTTGATTGTTATTTCGTGCGTGAGCATGTTCTTCAAAAGTTTATTCAGATGCGTCATGTGCCCACGACGAATCAGCTTGCAGATTTACTTACTAAGCCTCTCAGCAAACATCAGCATGATTTTTTGGCTAACAAGTTGGGTCTGTTCGATTTCTTCCAGCCTCCAACTTGAGGGGGCGTGTTGGTCATAACAGGGTCCTTGCCATTGTACAAACCATTTTTTTTCTGTTTTTACTGTAGTAGTTGAGCATCGATCGTCCGCTCCATTGTGCTCGAGCATTGGTCGTTCGTTCCATTAATCTCTTGATCAATGGACGCTTGCGTGCTCGAGCATCGGTCGTCCACTCCATTGCGCTCGAGCATTGATCGTCCGTTCCATTGATCTCTAGATCGATGGACGCCCGCGTGCTCGAGCAATGATCGTCTGCTCCATTGTGCTCGAGCAACGGTCGTCCGTTCCATTGATCACTCGATCAATGGACGCCCGCGTGCTCGAGCACTGGTCGTCCGCTCGATCAATGGACACCCGCGCGCTCGACCAATGGTCGTCCGCTCCATTGATCTCTCGATCAATGGACGCCCGCGCGAGATACTTTTTATGTACGTCTTCTGGACATGCTTCCGGAAGGTTCGGTGGTTATTTACTGTACATAGCAGTATAAATAGAAGGGAAATTACATGTAATATTTTTTAGAACTTTTTGAATAAAATTTGATACATCATGTTCTTCCCCCAAATTCTTCTCACGAATGATTTCTTTCTCTGGTTCAACAATGGTGTTGATCGCTTGATTCAGAAGGGTTCTATTTTTTGACACAAATGCCCCCGCTCAAGTAAAATTAGAACTTCTAAAAGGATGCTACAATAACTATTGCGTATAGTCGATAGAAGACGAAATCACATTTGAGGGAAAAAGATTTTAGTCTACACCTCATCACAGTAATTATTTTTTAATTGCTAATTTCTGCAACATCTAAGGGAAAAAAATTCCATGTCGAACCCTCATTACATGCTAATTTGATGGAATTGAATTAAGGGTGTGTTTGGTTCATACTTTATACCATTGATGGGAATATTTGAATTTCTAGGAATATATTTCATGTTAATCATATTCCTTGGAAAGTAGGATTATGGTGTTTGATTTAGTACGTTTGGTGGAGTTAAAGAAAAAAATATATTTACTTTAAACATAAGCATCGAATCAGTAATGTTAGATCGACATAAGTATTGGAGGGAATGAGATTCCTATAAATCATAGAAATCTCATTTCGACGGGAATATTATATTACTAAGTGCATTCCTAAATATGACACAACCAAACAAAGGAATATGAAATTTTCATGAGGATTTCTTAGAATCCTTAAATAATAGAATGATCCAAACACACTCTGAATTTGCCCGTCCAAATGCAACATGACGAACGATGGAAATGCTCGCATTTTTTTAATCACAGTGACTAAAAGCCAATTAAATCGTCATTAATATAGTTTGAGGCATTTAAACGTAAACTTTCCTAATAGTAACACTTTTAACATTTTATTATTGGAACTTGTTGAACAGTTGAAGTGCCTTAAATTTATGTATGTACTCAAAATTATAAAGATGAAAAAAACTGAGAATTTACAGCGGAGTATTTATAGTGACAATATATAGCATGGAAAGATATTCTAAACCATGATATTCATAAACATGAAAAGAGACTTTGCAGTTAAAAAAAAATCGTGGAGGCCCAACAAGTTTTTTTTTTTTTTGGATAAGGTAGTAGACTTTACATTAAAGTTGTGCTTGTTTTGAGGAATATATTTAAAAAAAACTGTTTTTTTCATATATGTGTTTGGAAATTAAATAATTTGAGTCAGTGACTCAAAATCAATTGATAAAGAAGTTGTATACAAAATTTGAGAAAAATAGAAAAAAATATATATATTTTGACAACCACTTATTAACAGTGAAATCAAGTAACACAAATATGAATTTCAATCCAATTCAACACTTGTAACCAAAATTGGAGAAGAATATTTAAGAGCAAAATACAGTGCAAAGAGAGAAGAAATGATTGGGAACATACCAGAAAGAAAGGATGACTTGGTACCACTTCACACGGCGGGATTGAGGTCGTAGAACGCCTTGTATCTTATTTATAGGTCTACTAACGTGATCCAGTTTGCTTGTGTTTTTGTATGTGCGTGTACCAAAAAAGAAAGATTTATGTTTCAGTCAAAAGGTTGTTGCCTTGTTGGTTCGTGAGTCGTGACAGCTCAGCCACGTCACTCCATCCTTATATAAATGAGTAGACATTTTGGCAGCCCAGCGTGAAGACCACCACCCGAATATATCATGCACTATTATTTAAATACCGTGTCACGTATATTTTTAGTTATCAATTTTTTTATTTATGATTATAATTTAATATTAAAATTATCTGTTGATAATATCTTGAATCTTAACTCAGTGATCAATCCTACATATGCCCCCAGTGCACCACAGTCGCTCATAATTGGGGCGGCGGCGAAGCCGTCCGTCCCATACGGGGGTCTCTATCGAAGGAACTCTCAGTCGCCGCCTGATGACGTAGCTCAGTTAAGGGTGACCCTCGTAACTCTCGTGTCTTCTTCTGTGTGCGTTCTTGTCTCTCTCTCGTCTCATATCCGTAATATTATCCATATATGAATCATGTATATATAAATAGTACATTCTTTTTATATGATTAATTTTAATAAAAGATCATAATCGTAATTTTAAAATTTGATAGTTAAAATTATGTTTGATATAGGGTGTCAATAAAATAGTGCATTTCAATTTTTTTTATATATACATATATGTATGTATATGAAGATTATATAAAAATGTACATTGGATTACTGATTCCTTGCCATCACGTTAATTAGCACTTAAAATAACGGCCTATGGAGTGTCATGCACGTCGGCAAGCAATACATGTAGGATGGACGATTTGCAGTGGAAAGCTTGACCAACGACTCATTTCATTAAGTTCTTTCTTCACGGTTTTCATTCTGTATTTAGAAGGCTACTAACACTAATTTAAACGATACAAATATGGTTCATTCATTGCATTTGGGGCAGATCATATCTGTTTCTGTTAAGATTGTAAAATTCGGAGCGGATGTCGACCCGGATAGTTCATCGGGTCAGTTCGGACCGTTTAAATCAAATGATCGAATCAATTGAAAATAAATATGTCTAAAATAATTGATGTGTTAAAATCAAAATACAAGATGTCACGTAATTTACAACACATATAATATTTTTTATGACAACTCATAAGTTCATAATATATTAATTATTAGAATTTATGTTAACTATTAAAAAAAATAATGATATATATGATACATAACAATATATTCAATGATTAAAATTTGATTAATTTCATAAAATAACATAAATTAAGCTAAATACACAACAAAATCTAATAAAGCAACATATGATCCATAACAATATAATTAATTACTCTAGCATTTAATCAATTATATAAATTTAATGAATGAATAATACGTACCTAGTTTAGAGTATCAAACTTTTTTAGAGTTTTTGGAAAAAAAATATTATTTTTCTTTTATGCACCTGGTTCAATCAAAATCATCAGTTTGACTGATCAAACCTAGATTTTGACCGGGTTTGATCAATCCAAAATGATTTAAAAGTCTTTCCGGTTCAATAGTGATCCATGACATAGCGATATGACCAATTTGATCGGCCGGTCTGATTCGAGTTTTGCAACTTGGTTTCTATTTTCTATCAAAGTTGCATTCCCAACATGATAACCTGCCAAATCCAGTCGTTTTTTTAGTCAATGAGTAGAATTTTATCGGTGTCCAAATTTATTAGCATTCGACTAAATTGATGGTCGAACATAAGCTGCAAAATTAATTCTGATCATATTGATAATTCCGAAACTTAAACTTATACTACTAGCTCTTAGTTTCTTAACTCGAAGCACATATCTGCCAACTATCTATTGCCAAATCCGAACATTAAAGCAATATATGCTGCATATGTAAATGAAACCAACTATTCTTCTACATCAATCAAATTATCAAGCAAAAATATTCTTCTCCACATGACCTCTTCTCTCGGTTGATATAGATGATGATGCATTCATGCACACCCTACCCGGCGCCAGGTACCCACAGTAAGTAGTGCACTAATTGAGAATTAGACAAGGGATGAAAAAGTGGAAAAATGGTAAGACAAGTATAATATGGCATCTACGTAATTGCCGAACTCATCGAAATGCACTACGAGTAAAGAGGAAGTCTAGCAAGAGAAATATAAACATTGGGATCACGTCATTGTTGTAGGAGTGACTAGCCATGATCACTGAGATCACGACTCGTGAAGGATCACCGATTCACGTTGATCGCACTACAACACATGAGCACATGATTATCGTTGAGCACAAAGATTATTCTTGAATGATGAAATAAGTGATGCATACTATCGATATAAATAATATCCGACGCGAGCAAGAATTAATTTTAGAAAATAAATTTTGAATCCCTCTCTTCTTTAGCCAATTTTCTACTAAAATTTATTTTCGAACATAATTAATTTTAGAAAATAAATTTTAGCATATTTCTATTAAAATTTATTTTAGGTTTATTTTTTGTTAATTTTTTCTGGAACAAAATTATTTTTTAGAAAATAAATTTTAACACATTTACTATTAAAAAAATATTTTCAGACTGAATTCTTTTTTAGAAAATAAATTTTAGCATATTATCTTTAAACCCTTTTTTTGGGCTGAATCATTTTTAGAAAATAAATTTCAGTGTATTTTCTGTTAAAATTTGTTTTTTCGGACAGAATTATTTATAAGAAAATAACGTTTAGCATATTTTATATTAAAATTTATTTTTGGACAGAATTATTTTTTCTTTAAAATTTATTTTCTGATTGAATCATTTTTAGAAAATAAATTTCAGTATATTTTCTATTAAAATTTATTTTTCGGACAGAATTAATTTTTAGAAAATAAAGTTTAGAAAATTTTCTATTAAATTTTATTTTTCGGACATAACTAATTTTAGAGAAATAAAGTTTAGCATATTTTCTATTAAAATTTATTTTTGGACTGAAATATTTATGGAAATAATTGTAGTATATATTTTCTGTTAAATTTATTTTTTGGACAAAAAATAATTTTAGAAGATATATTTTAGCATATTTTCTGTTAAAATTTATTTTCGTACAGAATTAAATTTAGCAAATAAATTTTAGTAAATTTACTATTAAAATTTATTTTCGGTCAAAATTATTTTTAGAAAATAAATCTTAGCATATTTCCTACTAAAATTCATTTTGGAATAAATCTAATATTTAAAACTAATTTTTGGAAAGCATTTTTGAAATTTTTTTATTAGAGATATAATTTTACTATAAGCTAAATTTAGTCTTATATAGAAGATGTCGAAATTTATTAATTAGTACGGAACTAGCAAAATTTGATCGTTTTAACAACGCCAACTACGACACTTGGAGTCGTAGAATATGACATGACTTAGGTCATGACAATCTATAGACCTACATTGATATTGCTCCACAGTGCTACTAGAAGGAGCTTCTGATGAATAGAAGGTTGCTCACGCATCAGTGATGGAGCGTAGGAAACCATGATGATCAGAAATCGAGGACCTTCATACTTATGTATATATAGGAAAATTTGATTAGGGTCTTTGAGACCTATGAAAGTGCTTATAAGCTTTAGGAAGCTCTTAAAGGAAAATACACGTAAAAAAGGGGACGTGATTGTCTAGTTTGTGTTGCATAGATACTACTTGTATAATGAAGTCGGGCGAAAATGTGTTTGACCATGTAAACAGGATGATTGTAATGGCAAAGGACCTAGAACTGCATGATGCGCACTGCCAGAACCGCTGCAGGTCACCTCGGTGCTAACAGTCTCTTTCCTGCCTTCGACATGACAACCACAACTACACGTGTGAATGAGTCCATTAAGAGAGTTGTTGAATTGCCCTCCATTTTTTCCATTGAGCAGGCCAAAAGGAAGAATAAGATTGATGTCTTCGAAGAGGAGAAAACTATTGAATTGCAGGATGAAAAGGCTTATGTTGTGTACCATCGTAAGCAAGTCAGGCTAGCCTTCAGCCCGAAGAAGAAATAGTTCAAACTCATGATAGGGCAAGGCGCAAGTTGTTAAGAGGAGCTTGCTTTAGTTGTGGAAAGTATGGTCACCTCCAAGAAAACTGTCCAAATAAGTTTGGATAAGATTACAACAATGGACCGCTCGACAAACAAGGAGGCAGAAGATCGAAGAAAGGTGCATGCACGAGGAAGTTCTTCTTTGCCATAGTGGTGGGCGACGACAAACACCGAAGGGTAGTGGATTGACTCAGGAGCAACACTCCACATTGCCAAGACCAAGGAGAGTCTTATTGACTTCAAAGAGGTGGCAAAATGGAAGCAAAGAATCTACATGTGCGACAATACCTACCTCGATGTAGAGGAAATTGCTTAGTACAAGCTAAATCTAGGAGAAATCTTTATGATACTCTAGAATATGTTGTATGCGTCAGGAATAAAAGGTGCAATTTGATTTATACTCTTGTCCTTTTGCAAAAGGACTATGAAGTTAGATTTAGTGGTCGAGTTACTATAGGCAAGAACAATAGATTGTATGTAATCGTAAAGTATGTAACTTGTCATGACATTTATTCCTGAATGTAGTTAACTTTGATGAAATAAAAGGCTCTTCTCAGTACTCCTTGTGTTACATATCTGACTATGATATCTGGCATGAGAGTTTAGGACATTCAAAATTTTAAAAAATGGAACATATAAAGAAAATGAATATAGTGTCTAATATTTTTAGTACAAGAACAATGTCATGTGAGCATTGCTTTGACCGAAAAAATGACAATGACTCCATTTTCAGTGGGGACAAGATCAACTAAGTTGTTAACTAGTTCACTCATACATTTGTGAACCATCGAGTGTTCCTACTTATAGGAGTAAAAAGTACTTTATTACATTCATTAATGACTACTCTAGATATTGTTATGTATACCTCATAGAGAGAAAGTTATAAGGTTTCAAGACTTAGGTACAAGGCACTAGTTGACAAAATGTTAAGAATATCTATTAGGTGTTTGATGATAGATAGAGGAGAAAAAAATATCTCTCGAGAATTTGAGAACTATTGTATTTCAATAGGTAATTGTAGGTAGACTACGATGTTGTATACGTCACAATAGAATGTTGTGACTGAGAGAAAGAATAGAACTCTGATGAACTCAATGGGGTATGCCAAAGTGCTTTTAGGGTGATGTTTTAATGACCGCGAGTTATATACACAACATAATTCTCAAAAAACCCATAGAATCAACATCATATGAGTTATGGAATGATAAAAAGTTAGAGATGGGTCATCTATGAAAGTGGGAATGTAAAGTACACGTGTTGATTCCTAGTCACCTCAAGGACAAGCTAGATCTTAGGATGAAAATGTGTTGGTTTATTTGATACAATGAACAATTCAAATGGTACATATATTTTTTATCAAGAAAAAGACCTCATAGAGAGTCATGATACTACCTTTATTGAGAATGAAAATGAGCAGGTCCGAAAGGATGATGATCCCCTCACGATTTTAGAAGATGATGGAGATAACTTAGTTGACCCAGTGTACTATCTAGCAGTGGGAGTTGATACTCCACTTTCAAATGAGATACCCTTGGATGAAGTGGAACACAGTAGTTCCACAAGTATAAACTAGCACCAAGCGCCCACGGACAATCTTCGTACATTTGGATGACTATGTACTGTACGAGTGCGATGCGTCATATTACTCCATTGATATTGAGATAGAGGATATTACATATTTTATCATCTTAAAAGAAGCAAAGATTTTTAGTGAACCAAAGTCATGAACGATCGCCATGAGAAATGAATTGGACTCGATTAATAACAACGGAGTGTGGGCATTACGTGATTTTTTAAAGTAAAGACAATATATTGGATGTAAATGAGAATTCAAGAGAAAGTACCGATCTGATGGTTCTCTTAATAAATACAAAGCGAGATTGGTGACCAAGGGTTATACTCAACAGGTCGAGATAGATTTTCAGGAGATTATTCTCCAACGGCTAAGTTTGTATCGGTACGGATGATCTTATAGATAATGTTCATATATGGATTTGGAGTTGCTCCAAATGGATGTCAAGATAATGTTTTTGAATGGAAACCAGTAAGATGTCGTACATATGCAACAACCTGAAAGGTTCTAAATGAAGAATCAGGAGGATAAAGTTTATAAACTCCAGAAAATGAGGGGATGGACAATCGTGTGTTCAGGAGAGAGGAGGGAAAAGAGGATTTTCGAGAGAGAGGCCAAAGAGGTTGAACCGATGAAAAATGGACCACCTAAATCAATGAACCAGGTTGAAAGCTCGTCAGCAAACCGATTTTTGATGGAGTAGTTCCAAGCCGCAGAACCGAAGCACTTGTGATTGTACGCTCCAGATGAAGAGACCTCAAGGTGGAAACAAAAATAGTGTTCGCACCTTAATATTTCTCTATATATAAAAAAAAGGTAAATATTCATTCTTATTATTATATCAATCTAATAAGATGGATTGTCTTTTCACCTTCCGAATTAATTATATTAATTAATACAATGGGATGGAGTTTCTTTTCACCTTCAAAATTAATTAGTCAAATGAGAAATTTTAAAACATAATTGCAGTAACATTACTTAATTAACTAATTAAAATAACCTTACAACTTCAAAGTAACTCATTGTATTAAGTGAATTAAAAATAAAAAAAAATCAAAAAAAACCACAAGATTTATAGATGGAATCCTATATATATATATATATATATATATATATATATGAGAGTGAAAGAAAAATAGAAACACAAATAAACATGTCAACAACAAAGAATATATCCATCTACTCAAGGCACAAAATTATCTAATAATCAAATTTATATGATGTGAGGGATTTGCCAATTTTTTTATTACCTTTGAAGATCTCCGACTTGGAGTGAGGGCCAAGCGCCATAATCTATCACCGCCTGAAATTTAAACTTGTGAACTAAAAACAGGGAAGATCGCTGCAATAATCAAGAAATTGCATAACGTAGGAGATATGACTTACAAATGGAGTGCTTTGTCCAGCTACCTCTCCGCGTATGGCTTTTGGAACTTCTTTTGCGACATCCTACTCCGACGATGACGTCGGATGAAACATGCTGCTGCAAGTCGAAGAATAGCCCGCTGCTGACATCCTCAAGTCGAGTGTTTATGGAAAAGATAGATGGAGCGACGAAGAAAGGCAGCTAAACAAGGGCAGAGGGAGGTGCTGCCGCTTGGGTAGGGTAGGGAAAGTGAGAAAAAGTTGGTGATTCACCTCGACCCAATGAAGGTCGGATTGGATCGAATTTGATGATTACTTTGTCATCAATCTGACCCAATCCAATCCGAACAAAATCAATCGAGTTGGATCGAATTTGAAATCGGATCGAGTCAAACCCGACCCGTGAACGCCCCTACACAGGAAAATGTTGCCTAGAGATTGGGCCCGCACCCCCGCTTTACCCTTTATTTTGTTTTCTGTTTTCTTCAATAAGAAGTTTTAAAGAAAGTATGAAAAAAAAATTTATTATTATATATTTTTATATCTCTTTGCAATTTACAATTCGACTATTGTAAATATATTCAATTCTAATTATTTAGCTGAAATACCAATGGATAGTAATCAACGAAAGGCTGCCGTTTCATGTAAAAACTCAATTATATACAATATATTCATTGGGGACACATTTATCTCTATTTATTTTTTTAATACGTTACACCCTAATTTTTCTTGGACCGAATTTGCTCTATTTGGAAGGAGAGTCCACATACTTCAACAAAACATGGCTGCAAAGAAACATCTCACTTTGCTCGAATACTTTAAAACAAAATTGAACATCAGGTTACAATAATATTAACCTACAGAAAGGGAAAAAGAATAGGACCAAAATACACAGATGACATATATGCTTGACGCTTGTTCCTTGCAGGAAACTATGAAGCCATGGAACTAATTTCCTACGGAATTTGTGCTATTTTACTTGCAAGCACACGTTCCCGTCTTTCAATGTAGGCATAGGGAAACCAGCCTGCATTTCCTCTGCATTCACCTTCTGCCCAACCATTGCCTGACACCTACAATCGGACATGAATCTGTGTAAAAATAATTCGAGGACAAAACTTTAGGAATAATGTGTGCATACCTTACGGACGACCACAAAATCGCCAACTGACAAGGTAAGCTCTACGTTGGTCTCAGCTTCATAAGATTGTATAACCTTGCAGTTCATAAAATGCAACAATTAAGGAACTATCATAAAAGAAACTGAAAGTTGTCGATGGAAGCTCACAGGTGCCAACATAGAACAGAACAAAACAATACTAATTCAACTACCTCTCCTATAAAGTAGTCGACAGGTTCAGTTGACTCGTTGACATTTGGAGCAGAAAAAAACCCATTAGCTTCCTCATATGAGGGTGGTGGTGGCATAAAATTTTCCATAACTGGAGTTGGTGATGATTCAATTCTTTGACGATCTGACAGCATCTGCAAATCAGAAATAGTATACCATGATACTAGTAAAAATGAATTGCCCATGCATTTGTAATATGACATGAAATGTTACGTAAACTTATAAAAGAGAAATCAGATTCTTTGCACCTCATCCTCAAGTTGTCTGAGGATTTCTAGCATTTTCTCATGGTAACTTCGCTCTGATTTAACCTTGATGAATGGAAAATAGTTAGGGGCACTCCAGATTTCAAATGTGCAAGGAATTAAATCAAATATGAGGGCTAACCATGACAATAAGCCGTTGTAAGGTCAATCTTTGTTGCTGGGCTTCCACAGCAGTCATGGCTGAAACTGCTTCCTTACCAAGCACTACCATGTTTGATTTTAACTCTTGCAATTTGGCTTCAGCAGCTTCAAGTTTAGCGATGTTATCTCCATGACCAGGAGTTTCCCTTACTCTCATTTGTCGCTTAGAAACTTCAATAGCCTGTAGAACAAAAAATATGCAGTATTCCATTTTCCAAGTGGTTCATAACCCATACTTCTAAGTTTTTGGGTAAGTTAGTATTTCATCACAATCTAGTTAGAACTAGAATCTAATGAGAAGAAACATACCAATAATTTTTTAAAAGGAAAAAAATTCTGAACACATTATTAACCAACTGACTAAATGCCTAAAAGCAAAGAAGGAGAAAGCTAATGGCAACACGTCTCAACCAAATAAGACTTGGGAAAATATTCGGCTGCATCACATTTTCTTATTCTTATTTCAAGTATTTAGTGAAGAAAACAAACTTTGAAGGTTGATATTAGTGAATTTCCATTACACTGGGCAATAATGTTGCGCAGCTTTCAGGTAGAATTTGCCATCTTAGTCATCGCATTCAGCCACTACTGAGCTAAATTCAATAAAAATCTATAAACTATTTTATTGGTTTTCGTTCACAATATTGGGAATTGATCTTAAGTAATTTTCCGGTACATTAGAAAAAAATATTCTTTGATCAAAAGAAGCACTTTCCAGCTTCAATAATGGTAAAAAGTTAACATCCACATCATCTCCAAATTGCTGTACCGTTTTCTCAGATGTTGATCATGCCTAAGTTAGCAACTTTTGATTTGATTGAGGATATGCTCTAAAAATTAATATTGAACTTCTAAACTGTATATCATATAGTTTTTTTTCAATAAAGCCACAGTCTAAGCTCCTGGGAAATGATGTCACACAAGTTTTAGTAATAACTTTCAATACAAGTAAAACACAAAAAAACTACATCAGAACTACCTGAGCTTCTGCTTCTTGACGTATCCTGTCATATCTTTGAGCAAGATGTCGAGCATCTTCCAAGGGAGCCCCCATAACCATTGCTCTTAAAGGCTCTGCAACCTGGCACAAAAGGATATATGCTAATAGTCAAATTATATACAAAATGTCAGCTGAAGCAAATATGAATTATCAGCACAATGCATCATATCAGTCTTTCAAGCTCCACAAACTTTATGCAACCAGTTTGAACAGATGGAAAAAATATAAGGGACTCAAAGGAGAGGCATCATCAGATTATAATTTCCAAGAAAAGAGGTATAAAGCATGGATAAAGCATTCTAATCATTAGCACAAAGCATGTATTATGATTTTTCTCTATTACTTGATAGAGCACATAAGATAAAACCACAAATTTTGTGCCATATGAACAGAAAAATATAACTGCCACAGGTAAAAATGAGATATATATATATATATATATATATACATCTTGTATTTTTTTTGAGAGAATATATATTTGTATATGAATGCAGAAACTTACTGGTCTAACAAATAAACCAGTAATGTACGAAATAATCGCTTGTAATATTCCACCCAAGTCAGGCTCCCTCCCCATTTTTGTCATCTCAAGTATTGTGCATTATTTGTTCTTTAGGGAAACAAAGTAAGAGCACAATGTTCAAATTGTAGCAGCGACAATAGAGGAAATGGTCTTTGTGTCCTTAGAATTGTCTTAGCTTTTGTCTTTCTCTCCTCTTATAGCAGGAATTTATTGATTTGTGAGTTGATGGTGGCAGCAAAGCTGAAGCCTTGATTAGTTGCTCTTCATCAGTATTCTCTAGTGACACATTTGGCTTTCATTCTCCAGCTGTATGTGATTGTTAACAATGAAGTAGATTCAACAGAGTCTCCATAATTTTTTGCTGAAGTTTCTTCCAGAATTTTGGTGCTTTGGGTATATTTGTTTTTCTTGGGGATGAAAAGATCCGCAGCAATTTGTCCAAAAAAAATGAGGCAATTTCAAAGTCTATTTTCATATTCTATCCAAACATCAAATAATGTTTTCTCAATTTATTTTTGTTACATAGCCAAGCACAGGAAACTAGATATTTTCTCAGTAATCATTTTCCATTTGAACTTATTTTCCTCTTAAAATCACACTATTATATAAAAATGGCAAGTAGACCATCATTACGGGGAAAACAAGATAGTAAGACCTGGGTACCAAGGGCTTTCAATAGATTTCCACGTTCGTATTCTATCTGCACACGAGCTTTTGCATAAGATGATGCAGCTTTGGATAAAGTATTTCCACTAGTGCAGGTGTTATCAAGTCCATACTTCTTACTATCGTCAGCCAGTTTGTTGCCTATAAATTGAGTCCATAATTAGAAAGAGCATATATATTTAATGATGAATGTGTCATTACATATAATTGTAAAATGTACGTGACGAAGAAAAAAGAAAACAAAACAGAGATACAAAAGCATACCAATTTCCACTTGCTTAGACCCTGTAACAATATAACCTTCTACACCACGTACTATGTCCCTTTGAAAATGCTAAAGAAGAAGGAACAGAAATTATAATGAAACAGAAAAATAATAGCTAATGGCAACATCATATAAGAAAGACATGTTACCTTTGCGGCACGAGTGGAGGTATAAAGTCTTTCCAGTTTATTATGTTGCTGGTATTCCGCAGCATCTGCAAATGCATTGTCTGAACTTCCATATCCATTCCCACCAAACTGCTTTAGGACAGCCTGTTACAATGGGAACTTTAATAAATAATGCCACCCATTTCAAACATTGGGAATCTCAATGATCACAATATAATTCAAATTACATAATTCAAGTACTACAAGTTCTTTTGCATTGAAGCCTTCAGATATACCAAGATTTTCTGACGACAAACTTGAGTATTTGTCACTTTTGCGAAACAAAGACCCTTACGTCAAAATTGTTTTAAATCAAAAGAACAAGCTATGAAATCCCTGAAAGCTTGCAGTGGTTTCCCTTCTTATTTTTCTTCGAAGTCCATGAGACCCTTCAGTTCGAGTCATGAATGTTATAAATAATCATCTCCCAAAATTGACTCTTTCCTTATTGGAGTTCAACCGGCTAACAGTCAGGCCGATCAAAATAGAAGGAGCCAAAATTTATTCATTAATTCCTGATCTTGAAAATATATGGAAGAGATTGGCTCTTTTAGAAACATTGTCGTTGTACTTGGATAGAATGCATTATTCCATTTAGTGTCAAAACGATTGCCCATATCATAACATGTAATCGAGCCCCGACAATTTACCCAGCATATTAATTCTTTTAAGCTTGTTCAACCACTTGAGAACATGACCTTAGTAGCCTAGATAAAGAAATGAAAAGGCGGCGAAAGACTAATCGAATAGCCTACCAGTGTAACCAAGAAAGTGAATGCTTCTCATTGGGCAGACATATCCACCATGAGTGTCTCCAATGGCGTCATTCCACAGAGATCTCTAAGTAAAGTTTTCATATTTCCAATCGCAATGACTAGAGAACACCTTAAAACAAAATTACCCATCAATAAATGCCAAAGACGCAAACGCAGAAATCGCCTCCCTTCCACCCTATGCAGCATACCACAGATCTCCAAATAATTTTGCATTCAGTAGGTCGATATCCGACGAAGGATGTATCCGGACGTCAATCCGATCGTGAAACAGGTAAGGAATCGGACCGTGACAGGAAAAGTAAACATAGCGGAAAAATCTCGAGGCAGCGCAAAGATCAGAATGAATAGGTATTTGGTATTGGCTTTACCTGCTGCTGCCTGGCGACCTGCTCTCGGAATTTGGAGGCCTGTTTCCTGAGAGCCTCCATTAGCCGATCGCCCGCCGAGATCGGATTGCCGGAGGAGCCTTCGCCGGAGAAGGAAGAAGGAAGAGGAGGAGGGAAAGAGATCTGAAAATTTTGGGGAAAGAAGTGGTCTTTCCGTATTAATATTAGGTTTTGGAAAAAGGGATATATTTCAAAATTATATATATATATATATATATATATATATATATATATATATATAATATATATATTATGAAATAGTTTTTTAAATTGGTTAATTTCAGAGGAAACATATGTAACTTTTTAGCTTATATTGAAAAGATATAAGTATTCAACTTCAGCATTTTTATTATCATTATTGTTACAAGTAAACGTTTAGTTTTGTTTTTTCGGCATCGATTAATATATACAAAATTTACTTGTGAATATAACAAATTTATGTCGTTAGATACTGAATTATGAATATTTCATTATATTGGTGGTTCTTATTGTATTTAACCAATTGGCCTATCTAATTTTTTTTAAGGCATGAAATATCATATGACATTTTTATCTGCTGAACTATTACATTAATTTCTGAAGTCAAGTTCATTTCCCTAACATATGGATTTCAAAATGTCGACTATTTAATATCTATCACTAATCCTAAGCACATAGTTACCTAAAGATACTTTTTTTAAAAAAAAAATAGTATGTTATTTGTTTTATTTTATCTACCATGTTTATTTATCATCCAAACATGTTGATAAAATATTTGATGATTATATAGCGAGTGATATATGTAATAAGCATTTGAAGTTATTAAATGCAACAAAATACAAAGTATCCACTTAATGATGTATTTATATAAATATAATTTAAGCTATGCACATTTAATAGAAGTGGTGTTATGATAGCAACAGCTCATGAATCTATCTTGTTGGGACCTACCTTTTGAATTAGGTATCAAAACTTTATAATATCGCAATCATGACCTTTTACTAAATACAGCCTTGACTACTTGCATCAAGTGATTCCCCCCATTTGTTCTTTGACCAGTCAAAAATTTAGAATTTAGAATAACGGATAAAATTTTGTAAACTTATTTTTAAAATATAATTTAGAGTACAAAACTCTTTAGACTGCTATTATTTTTTTAAAAATAAAATTTAGAGTTTAAATCTTGAACATTTATTCGTAACATTCATTTTCCTTTCATATAATATATTTTTAAAATATTTAAATACTATATATCATATTTTTATTTTAGCATTTACTTTTTTTCTTATCGACATATTTATTTTGATGTTTTATTTTAAAATAATTATTTTGTTGAAACGATAACATTTTTATTAGAAAATATTATCATTTTTAAATTAAAAATAATTACTTATTGTGTTTTAATAAATAAACTTTATGCGTAATATAATTTATATGTTCATATGCATGCATATTATTTTATAATTATTAATTAATCTTAAATACTTTTATTAATTTTAATATTATTGCTATTTATTATTCATTAGTATCTAATCGTCACTTATCATGTAATTGCTATCCACTATTTAATACAGGATAATATTTTTTATTTTTTTACGAAATTCAATATACGTGAGATTTTTTTAATGATGCTCAATTCAATAACCATTGAAAAAGCATCTCTCTCTCTCTCTCTCTCTCTCTCTCTCTCTCTCTCTCTCTCTCTCTCTCTNGTTTACACATGTATAAAAACAGTGTATCGTAGTTAAAATAATTTAGATGACATCATCACAATACTTTCGAACCAAAGCTGATTTATAATTTAATCTTAATTCTCAAATAAAAATTAATGCACTAATTATTTTACTGAAACAAGAATATTAGTATAGTAAAAAAACTTTAAGCTGCGTTGTGGACAGTTCATGCATGGGCATGAATATCGTTATAAATATGTACATTATTTTGATAACAAAATTGAGTACACCTTAATTTTTCATACCATTTTGACACCAAAATTTGAACGAATAGTTGCCTTGAACGTTTGCCAGCTGACTATATAATTAGTCACACGTCTCACATCTTATATATATATATATATATATACTTGTTATTGTCATAAAATTTGGGTAGATATATTATTTTTTGAAGCAAGATCAAAAGTAATGGTTCCTAATGTTAGATATGCACTAATGTGCATTTTTTTAATAAAAGAATCATTAGAGTCAAAGCAAACGGAAGACGAAAAAGTGAATAATTTTAATATTGGGTGTAAATCATCATTAGATTATAAATATGGTTACTATGTCACACGTAGTGTATATGTTCCATATTATTATCACATAATTATTGGATACAATTTGTAATTTTTAACAAAATAATTACTGTTCTTTTAAAGAAATAAAAAAAGTGTTGAAATGCTTTAAAGGGCCCCCTCCAAAGTAAGGCCCATTTATTCATAAAAAGGAAGCCTGTTTGTTTATTACTACGTTGGTCCATATCTCAATATGAACATTTCTCCAACTAATGGGCCGAGTGAATACCCACACAATCGGCCTTCTTGCTAAATATTGACAAGTGTTTTTGGTAATAAAATGTAAATATGTAATTCAAATTGAGACCAATTAGTTTTTAAAATGAACTGCTTACTTATAAAATGTTCTTTTGTATATTTTTTTTAATTTATAACGCTTCTGATAACTTAAGTTTATTATATTTTTTAATTAAATTCGGATTTTGGGAAAAATAGAATTCCATTTTCCTTTCATACATGTTTGAAAAATGTAGTCAACGAAAGTAATTATTGTTTGATTGGAAAGTTAAAGAAAAGTTCGAAGGAAAATGTAGTCAACGAAAATATTTTTTAATACGTTACATTTATTAGGTACACTTATGCATAAAAATTGAAAAAAAAAACTTAAAATAGTTATGAGTTAAACTTTTCTTTTTTTTGTTGGTCTAATGGTAGTATCCCTTCGATTTTCAGGATTACTAACATCTAACTAATTCAGTGTTCAGAGAGTGTAGTAAAGATATATCTTAATTAAAATGATCTCTCTAAAAATCGAACCTGGGACTACCAATTCTCGTCCTCCCAGGACAAAGCCCCGCTAACTAATTGTATCAATCAACCTTGATTTTAAATTTTTCTCCTTCGAAGAGTCCCCGACTGAAATAGTAAAATGTTTAAGTAATTATGTACTAAAAACAGGTCGGTGCGGGAATATTTTTGTTGGTCACCTTTCATATACCATTATATATCTTACCATATATCTCAAGTTTATTTATTAATTATACAAAACAAATGAGGCAAAACTTAAAAAAGCATATCTACAATTGAAGAGGACAAAACTTGCCTTTTCCTCTATCTCATGAAAAGTAACATGGCAAATGTTTCCTTTGCAACCAAATTGGCTAAAGATCGAATCAAAGTTGGTAGAGAATATATTTAACACAGAGACATGGGCATGATTCATGATATGAGATGTGCACACCATTCCACATATATATAAACTATAAAGTCACTAGCTAGTTATATATGTACATATCCTCTTTGCATAAAAGAGAAAAAAAAATGTTAACTTTCCACCGAAAAATATGAGTGAATAGAAAAATAGGAAAACTAAATAAAGAGCAAATTTATGTCACATAGTAATTAAGTGAATAAAAACAAGTTTCAACATTCTGATGATAAGTAATGAGTCTTGATCTAAATAAATTTAAACCAATATTCTTTATTAATCTTCAATCGCAGTTAATGCATAAATGCATCTTATTTTAAAAAGCTTGAAATTTTCTCTTACTCGATTAATCGCTTGAATTTAGTCAAAAAATATTTTTTTTCTGAGAAAATTTGATAGGTCGAAATGATAATTTCTTAAATTAAACAAGCTATTGTTTATATTTAATTTATTGATCACATTGATTTTATATCGGCCAAAGCAACATGAATATGACAACGAGAAAAAAACTGAAGACAATATAAAAAAAAACATGAATAACATAATTGATTCAGATAAGAAATAAGGCGCACGAAAAGGAAAAAATACAAGGAATTATTATCCTTTGGACATGAACGAGAACGACTAGGTGCCGTGAACGTTTCGCTAGCTGAACTATATAAATATTACACATCTCACGCCTCATATTAATATATATATATAATAGTACGTTGGTTGATTCATGTTAACATTTATATAATTATGAGGGAAAACGACAAAGTTTGCCTTTTAGCATGGGAAACGAGGCAGTTTTTTTTTAAATAACAGATACTATAATAAGAAGAAAAAGCGAAAACTTCTCGCAGATGGCTTCTTTAAATTGTAGTAAAAATTGAAAAAAAAATTGTTAATTGGTTTAATCTGTAGGATGGTTGAACTTTGAAGGAGATCTGATATCGAAAGCATAGAATATTTATATTTTTAAAATAATATTTATTTCAATTGACCTTTGTTTCAAGCTACGAATCCCATCCACACTTCTGATAATTTTGTCAACAATTAATCTTATAAATTAGTCCGCATTAAATTACATATTATTATAATATATAATATGTTGTACCACACATAGGCAGTCTACACACAAATATATATATATATATATATATAAGGGACTAATTTAGTAATCGGTGATATATTTTAAATTTTAAAAATATAATTTGTCAAAATTATTATTGATATATGCATTCAAAAATTAAAATTTGCTATACATCACGCTTTCAAGCATGCTTTATAAGTGCATTAAATTCTATATTATATAGACTTATCAAATAATATAAAGTTTAATGAACCTAGCCGGCATCTCTTGCTTTTTAGGGATATATATATATATAGTTATATATATAGTTGGCAAAGTGTGCATCATATCTGAGAGTACATCAGCTGGGTTATGTCATGGCTTATGGACTTATGGTAACATATTTTATGGAATATCTTGGCAATGGCAGGTTGAGAAGTGAATAAATTAAAGAAATATAATTTTGGACAAATCCATAAAACTATGTTACCATCAGCCATGACATAACCCAGCTGATGTAAACTCGGATCTGGTGCACACTTTGCTGGCTGAAACAAAAGTTCTAGAAAAATGTGAGAGATTAATTATATATTTTCAAAATTATAGAAATTTAGAGCGTAATTTTTTAAAAAAATTACGTCTATTGAAATTTAAATAATATTTATTTTCGAAATCTAATATACTTACTAATTGAATATAGTTCAAAGTTCTAGTTGGATGAAATATTGTAATTCAGATGCTTTCTGTCTCCAGAAGAAAGAAGAAAAATTGTATTGGTGACTTTGGAACTCGGTGGATTTTTTCTGTTGGCCATGATCACATACAAGGCATCATTATTATCTGACCATATCTCCAAATATTTTTTTATTACTTAGAGGAAACAATTTAAGGGAAAAGATATAAAATTATATCTACTTGGAAGAGGACAAAACTTGCCTTTTCCATGAAAAGTAGCATGGCCAAGATTTTTGTTTATGTATATAGGGATTGTTTGGTTCAAGAATTTGAAATTTTTGAATTAAGAATAGTGTATGTTGGATTAATAATATTCTTGTGCAATTCTTTTTAGTAGGATTAGGATGGATTAAATAGGTGTTTGGTTGAAATAGGAATAAAAAATATTAAATTCATATATTTATTAAAATAATTATAAAAATAATACTTTATAAATCTACTATATATTATTTGTCACTTTTACACTTTCTATATAATACATAATTCTATTAATATATATATAATATTAAAATAATATGTAATTAATTATCATTATACACTACTAATTCAATGTTAAATAAATTAAATAATAAAAATAAGAAATAATAATTATAAAAATTATCATTTGAAAAATATATAATCATTTAACTGGTTAACATTTTTATTAAATTAAAATAATTAAGTTAAAATTTCAGTTAACTTTTTTTAACTATAAAAAAAAAAGAGAGAGCAGGAGACAACATTTAATGCTTCAGGCTGGAGCAAGCTGTTCCCATTTTTCCAGATTCTAAAGCAGGAGACAGCAATCTCCTCTTTGTTTATTTTTTACTCCAATTCTTCTTTCGTTTGGCAACCGGCATGGGATTAAGGCCTTATTCTTGCCTTCAATCCCATACCAAACGAGTCCATAAAGATCAGCTAAGATCGATCTAATCAAAGTTGATAGAGAATATATTAGAGAGAGAGAGAGAGAGAGAGAGAGAGAGAGAGAGAGAGAGAGAGG
>LTAE01000561.1:55801-78851 GCA_001647135.1 Pontederia paniculata
ATAATAATAATAATAATAATAATAATAATAATAATAATAATAATAATAATAATAAGCCTTCTCTCCACCGCCGCATACAAATAAAACTACCACCTCCGGCTCCCATCGCTTCCCTCCATTGACCCGTCCCCACGCACCTACACAAAACCTTCGCGCACAGCACCATCGCCCTGTTCACGGTCCATACCATGAAGGTCCAGTGCGACGTCTGCGCCTCGGAGGCGGCCTCCGTCTTCTGCTGCGCAGACGAGGCCGCCCTCTGCGACCGCTGCGACCACCGCGTCCACCGCGCCAACAAGGTCGCCGGCAAGCACCGGCGCTTCTCCCTCCTCCACACCAACTCACCCCCGCTCTGCGACATATGTCAGGTGCCGCCTTCTCCTCCTCCTTCTTCTCCTTCTCCCTCTCTCCATCCGAAACCAGTCTCCTGTTTCCGTAAAGGTCTGAACTTGTCGAGTGGTTTTGTGGTGGCGGCTGCTTAATTCGCAGGAGAAGAGGGGCTTCCTTTTCTGCACGGAGGATCGCGCGATCCTGTGCAGGGACTGCGACGGGCCGGTCCACAGCGCCACCGACCGCACCATGAGGCACAACAGGTTCCTCCTCACCGGCGTTCGGATCTCCGCCGCGGCCCCCGTGGAGCCCCTGCCGGAAGCAGCCACGACAGTAGACAGCAAACGCAGCCACGGCAGTAGCATTAGCAGCAGCAGCAGCAGCAGCAGCATCTCGGAGTACTTGATCAACATGCTTCCCGGATGGCACGTCGAGGACTTCCTGACCGACGACACCTCCGCCAACGGCGCTTCCGCCGCCGGCAGCGATTTCTACAAGGTCTGTCTCACCTCATCTTTGCTTTTGCCCCTCACGTCAGTTTGATTAAATCCGCCATTGGCGCAACTGCAGGCAGACGACGCAGCTCAGTTCATGGGAATGGATCAGTGCAGAGGAGAACTCGGCGGAACAGAGAGGAGCTGTTGGGTGTCGCATGGGGGAGGAGTGGGACTGCGGGAGGTGAAGCGGGGGAGGGGTATGCAACAGCAGCGGCGGCGGAGCGAGGAGTCGGCCGTCGCCGTGCCGCTGCCGGACGGCGACGGGGAATGGAACGTTGGGCACAAGAGATCAAGGATCTCCGTCAGGTACTTGTAGAAGGATGAATGGATTGCTCAGGCGACGAGAGGAGAAGTAAAAGGGGTGTTCTTTTTTTTTTTAGCATTTTTTTGCCCCTTAATTAACATTTTTTTTCTTTTACTTTTTATTTAGGTTGGGTGTTTTGACCCGTTAACCTATGTAATATTAAGTTTTCATTTAATTTTTTTAAAAGGACTTGCTTTTCTCTTGATAAATAAATCCTGATCGAAGAAAATTTATATTTAAAGTTGAGGAACCTGCTTAGCATTTATGTTGCATTTTTGTTGAGTAGACTATTTCAATATGTTATATTTATTTTTGACGATTCAAAATCAAAATTTTAAAATATATTTTAAATTTTTAAATTTGATCTTGGATCGTCAGAATAATCTAGATCATCGCTAAATAATTTACTTAGTAAAAATATTAAGTAGACTTCCTTTCCTCTTTTAGTTTACTATTAAGAATGCGGATAAAGAAAACAAAGGGAGCTTAGTGATTCTTTCATTATATTAACTTCATAATAATAATTATATTCTCGATATAAATTAAATAGACGAATAATCAATATTTGGATATTGACATTCTCAGCATTCAGTTATTAATTTATTATGTTATGTGTATATAAACACTTGTAGATATACTCATTCTGCAATATAATCTGCACTAAACATTCAAGCAATTGGATGACTGTTGTTATTATTAGTATTTTAATTTTATCTGTCGTTTTGGTTTCAAAACTATTGAATTAATTAGATAATAAAAATAATACTCTATTAATTGTACATAGAGCGGGGATTATCTTCGCCCGCATTTACCTCTTAATGTTTTGACAAATTAAAAGAATATGAATTACAATTTAAACAAATTGAATCGGAGCTATGACTATTTTTTTACTATTCCACTTAAATGATAATAAAAAAACCAACAGCTTGAGTTATGACTTCTGAGTTGTTTGGCAGAAATGCGCGGCTAATGTATTCAAACCATGAATGCATATTTTTTATTTATCTCCATACCTCTGCAAGGAAAAGAATAATGAAAAAAAATACAGAAATATCAAAATAAATTATTCATGAGCTGGACGTCATGTGATTTATTCTAAGCACTCAATAAAACATTAAACATGTTTTGCATTTTACAAGAGTTAACAAGTCATGCGAGACGGCCCGTTAGCCTGACAAGTGAGTCACTTTAATGGTGGAAATAACTCTGGCAATTCGGTCACGACCTGTGCTCAACTTAATTTGTCTATAAAACTAACTTAGGTTCAGGACTAAAACTTAGCCTATCCAACAGTACAGAAAAAATGTTTTTGTTATCAATGCATGATACCCAGTATCTTATGTTAATAACAAATAAGGTAAAGTCAGATTATGTTTCTATACAACTAGAAAAAAACAACCTTAGGTCACATAATAGTCACTTTAGAAAAATAAATTCAAAAAGAGGTCCCTAATCTTGATACAGGAAAAATCAAATAATTAATGTACGAAATTCTAAACGATGAACAAACTATAAATCGTCTACCAAATTAAGCATCCGATCTAACCCGGCCAATCAAGATCGACCAGTTTCATTGGGTTGAACCCCTAATGGCTTCTACTTTCCGACAGAATGCATAACTAATGATGTGACCATGTAAGTAACATGATCAACAGAAACAAAACATCCATTATAAGTTAATATAACCTAAACAATGGTCCAAACGGATTTTAAATTATCCTAATATCAAATTTATAGCATGAAAAAGAAAAATAGATAAAACTGCAACAGTTTGCGGGGCATCTTGTAAGCATATTATATAAAACGAATTAATTTATTAGTATATAAACAAACAGAACATATATGGCACAAAAGGTCGAACAAGTTGTCAACAACAATGTCATAATGCTGAGTATACAATGGTCAATTTGGTTTTCTAAGGAATTACATTATTTTAACATGGGATTATTGTAATTCGAATTGAGGACAAGTGCACAGTCATGAAAATAGGAGGAACATGAACTTCTTATTTGCATGTCTTTTTCTATTCTAATAGAGAACTTGTATACAAGCTTGTCAAGAAACGAAACAAAAAATGAAAAAGGCTTTATTGCCTTATAAGAGGCACAAAGAAGGAAAAAACAAAAAAGAAGTCACAAGAATGTGAACATACAAAATATATACCTTCCGGCCTTGAGAAAAGTATAGGAGAAATAACTTCGAAGAAAGTGATCAGCTGAATGCTGATAGTCGGCCTGAAACAAATAGAATTCCCTTGTTAGATGTTTTCAAAGATGAAAAATTTGAAAGGCAACAAACAATTAAAAGGCTGTCACCTATAATTATGCGGCTCACTACTATGATGTGAAAGTAATGATTCTATCAGCAATCTTTGTGCGACAAAGTGGACACTCAGAACAAGCAAGTGAACAAGGTGTACATACTGGCAGCATGGACATGAATCGATCAGTTAGTCTAAAGCCAGAGAAAGATCACCACCGGAATGCCTATTTGCCAAATTGACACAGTTACTTACAGCAAAAATGGCGACAAGGAAGAAGTACTGCTGCTGCATGAGACTCAAAGCACACTTTGCAAACATGAGAATTTGAATCGGTAGTTGCAGAAGACTCAAATTCCTTTTCTTTCATTTCTTGAATTCTTCCCTGAATAGGAAAGCTAGTTAAAGACAATGATCAATAATTTGGGTGTGTGCAAAGGAAAATATGGCAACAAAATCATTCAACTCATGTCACAGTAAAGAAAACAGAAAATAGAACAATTGGTGTGTCAATTCTTAAAATACTGTATAAGAAAATGAAAAGAAAAATTGCAATACAGAAAAACAACACGAGAAATAAATAGAACAATCCTTTAAAATGTACTATTGTTTTTAGAGGGTAAAGAATGGTTGGGAACCATTGATCAATTAATAGGTAAGCCGTATGCTGATACAAACTGAAATTACAAGCTTATGACCCAATCCGTCCACTGCCTTGCCATATTACATGCTACAGAAACAATATTTTCACATATACACGCTTCCTCTAATATACAATTACTCTGTTGGTACCAAATGGATCAAAGAAAAGCAAACGGGATAAAATGTAGTTTTAGAAATTTACCTTCAACCTCACAATCAATGGTTCTAATTCAGGATTCCGTTTCTCATGTTCGATCACAGGTTTTACCAACAAATCGGAAACTTGCCGTTCTTTAAGAAGAGAGTTACTATATACATTCTCATTTTCCTTCTGATCATTGGTAAAGCCTAAGCCAACCAAAGATCTATGATCAATATTCAACTCTGATGTATTTAAAGTTCCTTTCTTTAGCTTAGCAACAAGAACCCACATACTTGCTAAATCATTTTCCAAGGCCATTTCCCTTTTCTTTGCATCATCAAATTTTCTCTTGTATTCTTCCTCAATAGTATCCTTTTCAGCTAAAGCAGCTTCTAGAGTTGCTTCCCTTTGTTTCCTAATCAGCAACTCCATATGCAATTCATCTTGGGACATATTCCACAAGTCAGCATCATCATCAGTAGCTCTTCCAATTTCACTACCCTTGTTAGATGGTCGGCTTTTTCTTCCTAGCTTTGTGGAGTCAAACTTGGTTTCCTTATTCCTCTGAAAGGTTCCTGTGGAAGTTCCAGGATACGCCATCTCCTGAGCAGCCAATAATTCCTTAGTCTGCCTTGCATTTTCAAATGACAGTCTTGTTACTTCCTCGGCTAAATTCTTTAGTTCAAAAGCGGCAGAAGAAGCTAGTTCTTTTGCATAAGAAGCTTCATCAGATAAATTTTGGTTTTGAGCAACTAATCTGCGATTCTCATCAATAAGCTTAAGGCGCTCAACATTTAGCTTCTCAATATCAGAGTCCTGCCAAAGAATACCACACAAGTATTTAACACAATAAAGACAAAGAAGTGTTTGGATTCGGTAACAAAACCCAGACTCAGTACATGAAATATAGCACGCTAATTTAATATGTGCTATATGATAGTCATTCATGTTGTATGTCCTTTGATGCATATGTTTGAAAGAGAATAAATCAATGCCATGGTTAAGCGAAATTAGAATGCAAGGAAACATAAGATACAGCTCCACCAATGCAGTATCATAGAATCAGAAGTAGATCCAAGTAGGAATTCAATATTTTCTAAGACAAAAACTCTGGATTCTCTCGCAACTATTTCTTGAAAGATGAATGCTCAGTCAAGTATTGAATTACCAATCAAGCGCTCATTGAAGATCCGTAGAAATTACCTGAGACTGAAGTTTGTTCCTCAAATCAAATATTTCCCTGTAGACAAGATTTTCTATGGGTTTTTCATTTTTTTCAGATGTAAGCTGCCGTTGCAGTAGAAGCACTTTCTCTTCAAATTCCTTGATTTCAGAACACTGCCATACAAAAAAATGTCTTTGAAGCTTAGCAACCAAGTTACTATTCCTTTTGGAGTTCTTTCCCTAATAGAGCATTATTTGTGATTAAATAAAAAAAATTATTCAATAAATATAAACCATCAAGCATTCAGGCAGCCAGAATGTCCCAAGATATGCAATGATACTGACCTTCTGTTGAAGTTGCTCCTGAAGGATGCGATTGTCAGCTGTTTTTAACTGTAGAGGACAACAAAAAATAACATTTGAGCTAGAAGTTAGATTTCACATAATAACGAAAGAGATTTACACAAGCAGAGTAGGCGCGAGAACCAACGTAATTAAACTACTCAGTAGCAAAAGAGATACAAAATATTACACAACCTCTAGCTCGAATGCCTTCTCATTGCATTGGGCTGTTAATCTCACAATTGTCTGTTTATGCAAAAAAGAAAATAGTCACATTTTATCAGAAGAAAAGTTACATTGCATATGTGAAATAGAAACTCAAGAGGAAGGACATTGATGAAAAAAAGCTACCTGGTGCATATCAACCATTGAGGCATTAGACATTGAAATGTCACCATTCTCTGTAATTTTTTGTTCTAAGAGTCTCATTCGTCTTCGTTTCTCTTGTATTTCATACTCTAAATTCTGTATCTGTAATAAATAAGGCAATAATTAAACTTTGGGAGAAAATCTTCAGACAATTTTCATTTCATAAAATGACAATTCCAAAATGTAATATTACAAAAAATCATAAGACAGACCATATTAAACAAAGTAAATCAGCAATGCGCAAGAACTAAAAAACTTAAGATAACATATATTAACGAAGTCGGTTAGCAAGGCATTGATAAAAGTGAGAAAATAGAACAAGAGACTTGGGAACAATGTGTAGAAAACTGTAGACATACGAGTCTAATTGATCTAAAGAAACTACAAGTTTAATTAACTTAAAATGCAAAATTTCATACAAGATTAATCTTATATTAATTGTATTTTGCAAAAATCGCAGGCATTGTATTCCAGTCACTGATGTATGAAAGCAAAGAAAACAAGTAGAGGTGTAAGGGGCTACAAAGCAAAAATATGCATTATATAGAATCTACTGAAAAGAGAAGCTTAAATAATCAAATCCTCATGTCAACATTCCATGACAAGTATAGAATTCCAATCTCGCAGATATCCATGTAAGTTTTCTTTTCTGGAGAGAACTACAGCAGTCAGTGATTTTAACCAAACTAAAAAAAACTACAGTTTATTTTTTGAACTAAGAATACATATCCATCTGCAGTTTCCTTCACATAGACACAAATTTGGCAGTCCATTAGGCGATCACAAAGAAACAAATAAAAGGTCATAACATAAGATTTAAGCTACAAGATGACAGTTGACAAAAAAATTGATGACAAAGGTTTATCAAAGCATTTTTTGGTACAGAGACACTATACTTGAATCTTTGTTCCGTCAGGATCATTTATCGATTGCTCCAACAGTCGTTTAAGGGTACTGGTGTTGAATGCAATTTCACCTGCCAGCATCTTCACTTGTTCCACCAGTAGATCAATTTGATCTGACACAGTAATCTCACTCTGTAGATGTGGAGAGAACAAATCATAAGAACACCCAACATAAGCCATTGCATTATCAAACAGAACCAACAAAGTTTCCAATGGAAAAATAAGAAAAATAAGGTGAATAACAGAAAAAACATTACACAGCTGGATAATGCATTAAATATTCAATTTTTTTAATTATAAGCAGCATCTTATTTGCCAAAAGCCACAATCAGTTTTTTATAACATAGCATAAAACTTTTTCACATCAACACGATGTTGAATCTTCCACATTAACTAAGTAACAATGTATTGAAGCCTAATCATGGGAAGCTAAATAAATTAGTAGTAATTGGATTCTAGTAAACATTTATGGACATGCGCCAAAAGACTTCATATGATAGTTCTAACAAGATTTCCAGAATCTTAGAGTTCATGAGGTTTTTGAGGTCATTGATGGCTTTTTTTTTGAGAGAAGTCATTGATGGCTTATCAACAACATTTATTGTTTCCAAGACAATGGTTACTTTTTTTCAGTGTTACAAAGGAGGTTGAAGCCTAATGCAATATACAAGTTAGATATTAAAGTCGATATAAGGTAGCCACTGGAAAATTCCTCAGGTGTCTGCTGTCAGAATTGTGCCGTGGTCACCGAGTTGGCAACCAAGGCCGCCAATGTTGATACCAAGAGATGGTTGGAACTTTTTGCATGCTTCCACAAAGGTGTGCAAGTCAAGTTCTTTCCTATCATGGATATCAGCTTTTACTTTCATTTTGGCTTCCCCAAGTAATCCAGTATTTCAAACAGCATGCTGAGTATATATCTTCCATAGGTATATTGATGTAAATTTGCCTTCATCATAATGGGATGCAGCAAGTGGCCCTTAGAAATTATTCCAAAAAAGGGAAGTCTTTGTTATCATAATACATGAGATGATCTACCTTTTTTGCTTCTGCAGCAGTAATTGACTTCTAGATGCCATTGAAAAAGCGAAGGCATAGAGTTATAGATTAAGTGCTCAAGACAAAAAAAAAACACATCCGAAGAATACTAATGAAGAAAGAAATATGGTATGAAGTTCAACTGCACCTGTATTGAGTCCCCGACTGAAGAAAGCACTTCAGTGGACTTGCTAGATTTCATTTCTGCAGCATTAGATGGCAAGTTCAGCGATTCTGACAAAGCCAAAGAGTCGGACTCTTCTTTTATGCTTCCGTTTTCCAGAACTGGAGAAGCATCATGTGGCACATCTAATTTCTATTATCAAGCAAGGCAAAATTACATGTAAATACAAAGTGAGGACAACATCAAGGTGTAAATGTAGAACGGAACTGTTAAAAGACTTATAAGATACTGGTTCATGTCCAAGCAGTAAAAGAAGGATTTTGAACTGAAAGGACTGATATGAGATGTCTGAAATGCTCTAAGACAGGAATCAAACAGAAATGTTATAGTATAAGAAATTCTAAAAGGTACATAGCCAAGAGAGTAAATAAGTTCTAGCTGCGTTTGAAAAGGATTTTCATCGAGCTTTCGAAAAATCATTACTTGCTTTGTCATATGTGGTATTTGGTGAAGACTTTTTTAGTTGCTTTTATCCAATTTTTTCGTGAAAGACAACCATTTTTGTTGATTTCTTTCAAAGCAAGCAAATCCGCCAGTGGCTCAAAGCAAATGTGGTTCGCTAAAACATTTTTGGTCTTTCCAAACGCAATCTCTATCTCAGAGCTCAATATGGAACTTCAAGCAAACTGCCGGTATAATATACAAGTAGCTGTTGAATAGAAAAAAGATATCCTAGTGAATAAATAAGCTTTATCTCAGAGCTGCAAAGATGGAACATCAAGCTAATAGCTTGTAACATATATACGTTGCTAACGAAAAGTGAGTGACCACAACATGGATGATGTTATAATAACATAAAAAAGAAAAAAAATTGAGAGGGCATAAAAAAGAAAAAATATCCTCAAAGTGTCTTTAATGCCATATCAGATAAGCATACATATCAAAGATAGCTGAATGCACTAGCAAAGTAAAGTTGACAACATCAAGGAAAAACCAACAAAAGGAACAAGCATTGTAAGCAGAACCAAAAGCAGGAAAGAGGAGAAAAAACAATTGTATGAAAGAACAAGTTGCAAATTGAAGCTTACAATATCCTCGCCTGAAGAGAGGCGGCACTGATGTCCAGGTAACTCCGTTAAGCACCCAGGAATTGTGTTCTTAGTTGAAACCAGTATCAATTTCGTCAGCCTCTGAATTCGACTCATGAGTGCAGCTTTTGCTTCCTCTTCTTCCTCTAGCCGAGATTGCATCTTTACTTGCCCTTCCTCCAGCTGCATATTCAACAGAAAACCTCTTATGAATTTTTAAGCATCCTGAATGTCGTCAGGAGAAGTGCATCTTTTGATACTTCAGATTGACAATAGACCACATCAAAAGCATTCGGAGTGTGTAGGATTAGAATATCCTTTATTCTTTAGGTTGACAATATTGCGCTAGGATTTCATATCAAATATTACAGAGGATGCAAAATACCTGCTGACGCAAACTCAGTATTTCTTCCTGATTTACCCCACCAAGTATTCCTTTCTTAAGCTGTTCAAGCTCACTTTTTAAGCTTGATATTTCCTTTTGGTACTTCTTTATCAATGACTTCTCATCAATAATCTAGTATAAGAGAAAGACATTCCACAAAATGTTATATCTTCTTTTTCAAGAATGCATGGTGCCTTTTGGCCACCTAATCAACATTTACCTTGTTACGAGAAGCATAAATTTCAACACACTTTGCCCGGCTAGCGAACTTAAGCGTGTTGTGAGTTTCTTCCATATTGCTAGATGCAGGAGTAACTGTACAAATAAGCTGCAGATAAAGTATTAACACTTTTTCTTAAGCTAAAAATTATACGGGTGATATAAGAAGCATTTAGCGGTAACAAACAAAACCAGTTACACAATTCATGGCCACTTAATGCATAGTTATATTGTGGTGGCATGAAACATTCCTGCCCAAGAAAGAGGGTTAGAGTCTCACCGACACAAGCCCATGGCCACTCAATGAAGACTGAAGAAGACGTGTCAACTTAGAATCACGATAAGGTATATGAGATGCCTTCCCTTCACTAAGCTTTCCAATAACCTTTTACATTTATTAGCTACTATTAGTTGTACTGTCATAAGCAAATGTTCACGAATTTTGTAGGGAAAATAAGAAAAATATTGATAAAAAAAACTAAACAACATAAATATGGTGCATACTAAAACAAACTAAATAAGGAACTTCTGAATAGAGAGAGAATTATGATCCATAAAGATAGTGTACAAATGAAAGGCAAACATAGGCAAAATTGACATATTTGAATAATCAGAGCTATCAGTGGATTTAGTTAAATTCATCAAAAAATTTGGCATACTTCAGAGATAGTTCCTTAGAAATATAAAATACATACCGTTCCGAGGGTTAAAAGACTCTTGTTAATGTAAGACCCCTCCTTTCTTCTCAGTCCCGTTGTCTCGGTTTTGGAGCTCTCGGACCCTGCCAAATCAATAAGGTTCTGGAGAAAAGATGTCAGAAGTTAGACGTAAAAGAACATACTAACCTAAGATGGAAAGTTATTAAAGCTTAGATAGATAGCATACAAGTTGAGAGTACATCACGCCATCATACTCGTCCCCATGAGCACTGCTTTCAATCATCTACAAAAGTATGTGCTAAGTTTTTTTTTGAAAGGAATGTGTGCTAAGTTGTTATGGAAACAAGAGACTATTATCAGATAAAAGGCGTAATGAGATCAATGAAAGGTTATCTGCATAAGATAAACCAATGATACAAAGATTCATAATCAGAATGGGACTCAAAAATAGCTGCTACTGCCCGTCAAAAAAATGATCTGCTACAGTGCAACATAGGGTTTGCACTTGACATGAAACAAAATGGGCATGGATGCAGGAATAACTAAACAAACCACACGTCAAGCAAAGAATAGGTTGCAAAAGGAATAGGCAAGACAATGTCAGAAAACTCACACCAACCTACCATGGTAAAGATGGTGTGACTTCGGCTACTGAAAAGATTGAAGTTATTAGAACCAACATGACGATGCTCTGCAGATCCAACGTCAAAGCATTACAACCAAATAATAGAGATTCTTAACGTAAGAACAGAATTGAGTCATGAGTACAAATGCTTCAAAAGGAAATGCCACTATTGATAATGATCTTTCCGGAGATATATAACAGCAATTATTGACAAACAATTGCATTTATAATCAGCATTTTCCAGACCCTAGTGAAAAGCATAATTCACAAAGGAAAATGTGAGGTTCTTTGGTGGAGGAAAGGTTCAATAGCTGCAACAAACCATGCTCCCACAGTAGAGATTATTAGGACATGCATAAAAGACGCAACAAGACAATACAGTGGAAGGATTCAGAACTATTCTAGAACAGGCACAATAAAAAAAACTTCAAAGCTTTTTTGGACTCAGATTCTTTGCCAAGCATAATAATAAGAGCATGGTGCGCCTCCAGTACACTATGAGATAAACCACCCAATAGAATAAGCATTTCTGTGGTCCAATCTCAGCCAGCAGCTGGACACCATATGCCACTGGCATTTTTAGGACATTTCATCCAGGGTTGCCAGAGAGAGACCGGATCGGCCTGTCTGACTGATCCAACTGTGGACCAGCCTCCTTTCCGGTCTTGGTTTGATGCTCAAACTGGCATAGACTTGGCCGGATCAAACTGGTCAAAGATCGGTTAAAACAGGAAAACTGGATAGTTTAATCAAACTGCAGTCTGAAAGGAAATATATAAATGAAAAGGAAGTACTGGAAATGAAAGCAAAAGCACTGGGAAAATGTAAATGAAAGAAAAGCTACAGAAATGAAGACCTTTTTTTTCTATAAAGGAACAGGATTTTGAAAGAAAACAAGTAGATTTGTTAAAGGAAATATATCGCATGGCCCTTCTTTGTTAGATTCTCAATGTGTAGGACGCCCTCCTCGTGAGGAAGCAGTATAACTCTACGTTTATTTCCTAATGGCATGCTAGCATCTTCTTCATCATTGTCGGAATGTAAACACCTCTTCTGTGTTTCCTCATGGGGTGAGTTCTTCATTGTTTTCCCTCCTGTAAACATTTCCATTTCCTTTTTTTACCATTTTTCCCTTTTCTTTTATCATTTTTGGGGCCTGAGAATGAACAATTAGGTGAAAGAGTGGGACAACAAGACATGTAGGTGGTTTAAAACAAAGAGTTGGACGGCCAGGTGTGGCAAACAAGGCAGGTGAAAATAAGAAAAATGAAAATATTTTAATTTGATGAATTTTATCTTATTATATAATCCGACCATCGATTTAATCGGTTCAACTGATCAAACCAATTGAAAGCTTGTCTGGTTCAACATCGAGCCCAATTCTAACAACCTTGCTTTCACCAACAGAAGAAATTTTTTAAGCAATAAATATCTCAGGCTTTAATAACTATGCAAAAAGGAAAGCAACCAGCCCTCCTTATAACCATGAACATTTAAAATAAAGTATTTTTTAACACAAGATACGCATTTACACATCCAAATGCATCTGTCTTGAGCTTGTTCAAAACTAATAGAACTGTAGTCATCCAGATGCAGTACTTTGTTGCTCAGAAGATGAATAGAAATTATTGCACTAGAGTTAGAAACAGAGACTAAAAAAAGAGAAACGGTATACTAGTCAAAAGGTTGAACCAAATAAAAGTAACCGTATATGGTCAAATAGTCACCTTCACCAGCAGCAATAAATGACAGGGCATGTCCAGCAGATAAAACAACTTCCTCCTTTATGCCTTCCACATAAGTACCCTGCAAGCATTTCTTATACAAGATTAAGCTAAAGAATTTATATATATATATATAAATATGTATATATGTATATATTTAAAGATTTTTAAAGCAGTTAAGAAGATTCTGAAATCCATAGTCAAGAATAATTATAGTATGCAATAACAAAGTGGATGACTATCACCATGGTGTACCCATTGATGCATGTCAATTTCAACATATTTTACAGCACAGACGAAAGATCAATTTCTGCAAGTTCAATTTAAAATTCGTCATCACGGTCATGACTGGCAACGTAACTATCGTGAGCGATGGAAAATTTTGAAATTCGTCATGACCGTGAGCGAAAGGGGCCATCTGAGGATCCAATTATTCACGACCGTGAAGAAGTCATCATGATTGCGAAAGCACTTATTCATGAGCTATGAAGAGAAGTTCACGACCGTGAGCGAAGCGACAAATTGAAGGGTCACGGCCATGAAATCCTAAAGGCCAAAAGACGAAGCTACGATCACGGGCATAAAATCCAATTCACTGCCGTGAAAGATCGACCATTTGATACACGAGTTACTGTCACAACCGTGAAATCCAGTTCACGGGCCATGAAAGATATACCATCTGAGACACGAGTTACGATCACAGCCGTGAAATCCAGTTCACAGGCCGTGACATATTGGATGCATTGGTTACAGTCACGGCCGTGAAACCTATTGTCACGACCGTGAAAATCGATTTCGAAAAAGTTTATTTAAACCCATTTTTATAACTACCATTATCAAAATTCTTATCCGACCATTAGATAAGGCAGTTTTTGGCCAAATCTCATCAAATTAAAGAGTTGGAGATCAAATAAAACCTCTAAAATTCTATAAATCTCCACCTCATTTATAAATAAAGCCTTGACCCCATCAATTCTCTCTTGGAAAATTCAGATTTCCCTCCCCAAAAGCTGAGTGTTGGTGTTGAACATTGAGGGAGCTCTGCAAGATTGAGAATTAAGACGGTGTGGTGCATTCGGTAGAAGGTCATTATGTTGTTCTTAGAGTTAGATTATTTCTTCTTCTATTAGGATGAACTATTTATTTTGTTTAGTCATGTGTAATCATGTCATAGGGTTTGTGAACCCTATTTTGGATTGAATTTTTTATGAATGATTTCTTTTGGAACATGAATATTTTTCCATATGCTTTTTCTTCTCTATGATGATCATGAAATTTGTTATTCCCTGTTTAATGTAATTGATTTCATCAGTTTGAGCATATGACGAAATTGATCCTTGAATTTAAGTCACAGCATCTCTGGATTACTCGTTTGAGTTAGAGATTTTAGATTGTGTGGTCTATTAAGTTGTACTTGATTAAGCGGCTAACAATATAAATTTTGCATTTTTTTTCGTGCATCTTAGATTAGGATCTAATTGGGGTGGATTCGTGTGAATGTTCCCATAAAAATTGAATTTAAGATAAGTGATTGCATTTGTTTAGGGAATAAAAAATGTAACAAACTTAGTCCATCATTAAAACAATATGAGCTTAATTTAGTCCAATCTGAATTTGTGGTGAAAAAAATCCCTAATCTTCTCAACTTGATTTTATCTTATCTCAATCCTTTTCTTAATCTTAACTTCTCTCCCCTTTTTATTTTTATGTTATTTGGCATAAAAACTGAATTTGAACTCAATTTAGATTTCTCTCTATCACCACAGATTTAGATAAGCTTAATCACAATAATCCTCGTGGCAACTATATCCCTTTTCTCATCACATATATTATTTGTGCGACCAGTATACTTGCTGGATTTTCTGTATTGCTGAATTTTACACATCAGCCATCTTGTCCCTTTAAAATAAATAAATAAATAAATATAGCACAATCTTCTTTATTGAATGCTTGGTTATGGAGGCACAGAAAATTGCTATAATGGTTGAATTAGTTGAGAACTTGTCAGGATTGATAATAAATCATGTTAACTCGACTTTCGTTCCTTTTGAAATGTCGGTGGATGAGATTGATCGCAGTTGTGCTTCAGACACCTAAGAGTACTTTGCCTATAACTTACTTGGGTCTTCCTTTATCTGATAGGCAAGTGAAAAACTAAAGAATGGCCTCGGGTCATCCACCATATGGAGAAAAAACTTGAACGATGGAGAACTAGGACGCTCTCACATGGCGGATGTCTTACACTACTAAACTCGGTGCTTACCGCTCCTATATAGTTCATATTTGTCACTATATTACCAAAGAAAGTAGCAACACGCCTAAATATTATCCGGAAAAGCTTTTTCAGGAGTGAATCAAATCCTAATAGTAGAAGTGCTCATCTTGTCTACTGGCCCGATATTTTCTGTCACAAGATCGAAGGAGGCCTAGGTATTCTAGATCTTAGGACTCTTAATGGTGCCTTAATATGTAAATGGGTAATGTCGTTTGATGAATCCAAAAGACGATCTTCTGCCCAAAATCATTGACATTTGCTACAGGACTGCTATATCTTGAACCTCCAGAATTCAAACACCACCTTCGTGCCTCATCGACTTGGAAGGCCATCTCCGTTCTACTCCCGCGAGTGTGCCCCCAATTCATAGTCAGGATTGGCTCTGACAGAATCCTTTTCTTTGGAATGATGATTGGCATCTTGTGCGCCGCTTAGCATTCAGGTTCCCCCAACTATTCAGGATCGCCTGTGGTAAAAGTGTGACTCTATCAGAGATGTGGATTGATCCTATGGACTCTGGACAGGGCTGTTAAACTCCTAGTTTGACCTCCCATCTATCAGAGCAACGGTTTGTTGAACTGATGAAATTACTAAAAATGACCATTCCTTTCAAGCTACATAACACGGGTTTGGATGGCAGGTGCTGGTAAAAAAAAAACAATTCAGTGTTAAAATGGCTTACAGGTTGCTTCACACACCCAACCCAAGTAATGCGCAAATCTGTTTTCCTTCCTATGGGCGATTTGGTTACAGAGAAATGCGATGATATTTAGGGATGGTCAATGCTATATTGAGAACATCGTTGCCCATTATCATGCCCTTTCAAACAAACGGTCTAAGCTGAGGTAATCATACATTATACCATCATATATGTAATTCATTTTCAAGAGTATCTGTTAATGAAAGGCTGGACGATTAACATCTTGGCTAATGTATGCAACCACATGAATTAGTAGTTAGAATGTCGAGGAACTATATCCATTTGAGTTCCTCGTAAAAAAAACAGTCATATGATACTTAATTTCACTTCGTTTTAATATCCTGTGTATTTTATATGGAAACATAAGCATCATCATAAAAATGCCTCCAGTTGAATTGAACTTCCAAGTATTGAAAACCATTTAAACATTAGTATTCAGAAGACAATACAAAAATAGGCAATGGGACAAAACATAGGATCAAGAATGGTGTGATATTATGGAATGAGGAAACAAAAGGTGATAGATGAACTTGTACACTATATCTCCTTATACAATTATAAAGATATTTTAACCAAATCATAATTTTAAAAACCAAAAATAGCTTAAGGCACTATTTCTCAACCAAAAACATCATGGTGCACCAATGCAACGATAAGAAAGAACACAAACCTGAGCATCTTCTCTAACGCGCAGATTTTGCCCAATAGGATCGAGCAAGTCATTTATAACCTGGTGCAACCATAAAAGAGCGTAAAAGAATAAGCTCCTTTTAAATATGAAGAATATGACAAAAGTGTTTGTGAGAATAAGCGATATAATTTCTTTTAGGAAGAAGAGGATGACTACTGAGATTGGGTAGTCATCCATTATTTGATATCTTAAAAGCAATGCTACAAGTATTAATTTTAGTTTTTTTAGGTTGTGTTAGTTTGGATGAAAATATTTTTCAGGAAAATGTCATACTAATTCATTTTAATGTGTTTACTAGTTTATTTAATGTGCTTGACAACTAGAAAAATCTTGATCAATGGAAACATTTTTCAATTGACCAAAAAGTTGTATACAACTATGAGGAAAATGTTTCCCCTTTTTCAAAAGGAGAAAATATTTTCCCCTCTTGTATTATATTCAGTGTTATGTATAAAAAGTAAATATATAACTTTAATTTTTTTTGTTATAGAATCAACATTGAAAAATATTTTTTCCTAAAAAAAATCCTAAAAAGGGTTTTCTTCAGAAAATATTTCCCCATGTGACTTACTTTCAATTGAACATACGCATTCCTAAATGTGAACATGAGACCACAAAAAGTTGAATAAGCAACAAGTATTATGCACAAAAGATGGAGAACGGCTATATTTATAACAATATGATCACGAGAAATCATCATTTACCTCATTATAAATTTCAATATATGACACACGCAGTAGAAATTCTCTGTCTGGAGTCTGCCAAAGAAGAAGAAAAGGTTAAGTTGCTCCTTAAACATATAGTTGGTTGTAGCATGTAAAATATAGCATTATAAGATGCTAGTTTTTTGGAACAGATATTGTCAGGCATGAGTTGCTTAGATATTCAAAGTGGCTACTTATTGTTGGAACTGCCGCAAAGAAGATATTGGAAAGTTGAAAGTCAAACTAACACAACCTTGAGTCAAAATGGTCTGCAGTATATGGTAAACAACTGTGTCAGAAAATTCCTAAGTTGACTCACTTCCCACTTGCAGAAAGGATCTTTCTTCCCTCCTACTTCACGCAAGGGATATCAACTATTCATATTTCTCTAACTTTGAACTACATATCATTATACTTCTGATTATTTATCAAAAGGCACAACATGTCAAGAGAAGATATAGATGAATGGAAAATTTTATTAAAACATGTAGGTACGTAGGCATAAATGTAATCCTTGGAAATGGGCCACATTCATAGGCTTTCAGAGGGAGGCCTAGTGTCTCTCTCCCACATGTGAAAAACGAAAACCTGAAAGAGGACATGATTATAAGAGTATAAAATTGTCTAACAAATAGGATGCAGTCTAAACCTTTTAAGAAATTAGAACAAGATTTGGACCAATTCTTTTCTCTCTAATGGATACACTAGATCAAATAAAGATATGGGCTAAGAAATGTTGGATTGTGACCAATGATAGGAAAATCTTGAATTTTCTCAACATGAAGCACTTATATAAAGAAATCGTAGATCGGAATGAAAAAGAGTTTTTCAGAAATCAACAAAAGTGATTTTTTGTCTAATACATCTTGTATAATGCGGAAAACATCCTTGATGGCCTGTGGTATAACTCCTGGAGATTGGAGATCTCCCTGAAAAGTAGAAAATACCAACAATAAAATAAGCACACAAAAGTTTCCATTAAACTGCAATAGAAGTTACCCCATTCAAGAATCAAAATGTGGAATAATGAAGTTGTAAAATGAAGGAGATAATGTAAAAGAAAAACTGGGATGGTAAAAAATTAAATAAATTGCACTCTCTAAGCATGTATTGAAGAAAGAAAATTGAGCATTTATTACGGTGGAAAGAATGATTATTAATCTGTTGTAGTCATCCTGAAAAATGAGTATAAACTATAAAACTATTATGGTATAATAATAGTGAACCAACTAGTATTAATCTCCTCAAGGAATCAAAATATTGTTACATAGAATTTAGGAAGCCATGCATCTTTCGCATACATGTATAACGAGATATGGATCTATCTTCTAACTATGCATTAGGGAATATATACCCCACATAATCATACCATAACGTAATTTGGCAGTAGAATTGACTAAAGAAAATGCAGAGGCAATTGAGTGGGTGCTTAGAAAGGCACATTTCAACAAAACAGGTGAAGAGTCGTCTTAAGGAAAAAATTCACCAAAAAATCAAAAAGATATTGACAGGTAATTCATAACTCAGAATACGCAAATAAAATCATTGGCTCGAATGGAGAAGGCAGAGATGCCAAGTTACAGCAAACAGAAAGAAAAAAAAAAGATCATATGCAAACCAAGTGAAAAAAGAAAAGGCACTAACAGAAAACAAACAAGACTTAAGATAACATAAAGAAGTGCTAGACCGATTACTAGATTTCAGTTTTCCTCATGATGTTCATCATTTAACTGATTACCTATACAACTCTGCCCTCATCAAACATAATTCAGAAACTAACCAGACTAGATAACATAAACACTTACATGCATGGTGTGGGTCTTCCCACTACTGGTGACACCATATGCGAAAACAGTCCCTACAAGTTAATCAAGTGTTATAGTTTGGACATAGAACATATTCAAATAGTTCTGCAGTGAGATTTATCAAAGCATAAAATTAGAACATGATATAATATGAAACTCCACAGGCAGTCAAGCAGGCCAAAACATGCATAACATAGGTAATCAAGACTTAAATTAATGAACAAGTAGCTTCAACATCTACACAAAGTTAAGTAATAATGACAAACAAAGGAAAAATAGCATAATAAATTCCTAAGAGGCTTATGACATTGACAAAGAAAATAAAAACCTGTAAAAACTCTTGCAGCATGTGATACAGGGTTCCTGGAAATCGGAAAACCCATGTTTATTGAAATATGAACATATGAACAAAGAAAATTGTTCTGAATTCACCTCCTTTCAGTTTCTTAATAAATTTCTCAAGAATGTTCTCAACTCAATGATGAACCGACAAATATATGGCTCGGTATTTGATATTTTCAGATTTTCAATTTCAAAATGAACCTTTTTAAATGTAACAGCACAATGTGCACACACAGAATAATAAGAAATATATTACACTATGCGAATAAATCAAGCTAAGAAGTTAGATTGCTTAGCTCACTCATATCAAAACTATGCACAGCTGATTAGAGAGTAGGGGAATGTTAGTAGCTTGTTGTAACCCCACCTCTATCAACTTTTTCTTTGTGTTTGTGCATGTACATATTCCGCATAGCTAGAATAAAACTATGGCAGAATTTAAGCAGTTGCAAACATTTTAGTCACATCAAAATAACACCCCGAACATAGAAATCTTGTAAATGTGTAACATGTAAATTCACAGTATTATTCAATACCTATTAACCAACTAAATAAATGAAAAGGTTCATGCTCCACGTGGCAAAATATAAGTTAAAATGTCAGGTAGATTGATGGCCAACGAATATCCAAACCTATGCAGGGTTGTCATCTGATGTTAGAAATGGGCTCACAAATTATCACAAAACTAATAAGAAAATCTGGAACATCACCTCAATCTGTAACTGTTACACTCGATAAAAATATATTAGCAATATACAAGTCCAAACAATATTATCATGCCAAATACTACCCATTTTTTTATGATGAAAGTTTCGAACAAAATTTCAATGTACAGGCAATTGGCCATGTCAATTACATTATTTGAAATAATTCACAGCCACAACATTTGGGTAACAAACTAACAATCATGTGCTGGGTTTATGAATAATACAATAAGTAAAGAGAACAGAGTAAGAAGATAACATTTTTATGCACAAAAAATGTACAAAGAAAATCATACCAGTTATCCCTTCCATTGCAGCCCTGACGACAGGTCGAGCAGCAACTTCATAAACAACCTGAGAGTTTGTGGCAGGACCAAATACTCGATCTAGAACAAAGAAAAAAATGATATAAAATATATCACAGTAAAACGGTCAGAAGCCAACTTCGTAAGTGATCTCTGGTAACTTGAAATAACATTTCATGAAACTAGAAGAGTAAAATTACTAAAATTTATATAGTTTGACTACACAGTAATATTTCCAACGTTTTATTAACTGCTTTGCCTGACATTAAAAACTATCACTAGAAACTGAAGAAAAAGCTGTCCCATGAAAAGGATCACCATTGTATCAAGGAAATATAAAATAAAGTTTTTAATATTTTTTCCCAAAAAAAAGAACCTAGTCGTATAAACAGTTGTTACATAAATGGTGCGCTCATGTCCATTCCTAACTCAGGGGTTCAACCGTTCAAGGTTACTCAAATATCATCTGCATGTTTTGGCTTCCATGTTCAACGAATGGAAGTTATTGGATTTGGCATGTAAGAAGTGAAGTATATCACTTCCAGAACATCACAAGTCCCAAATCACAAATCTATAAAAACAACAGGTCTGCTAAGGAAGCTTAAAAAGGCTAATGTACATGTAGGTCATCTAAGACTCACATATCATTGCACCCTAATTTGCATTAGGATGAGTAAAGCCAACACAATGGCTATAATTGTGGCAAATTATGATCACAATTACACTAATATGTCTGAAAACATCACAATTTGGAATAAATGACAACGTCATTTCACGATTCCTCTGGACATTCCAACAGAATACAGCAAGAATATCTTTAACAAACACTAAAAAAATGTTTTTTTTCTCAGGTTGCCAGGGGCCAGGATCATTGCCAAGTGATCTCGTCCTATATTAAAAATGCTATATTATAGAAGTAATCCGCAACACAATTAACCAAGAGTGAAGAACTGATGAGGTAGCATCTTACCAAATGCATAAAATGTGGTCGGATTATATTCATTTCGAACTATCTTGTCCCCATCAGCGTACCAAGCAATCTCATCGCCACGCTGAATTTCTCGTTCACTGCAACGTTAAGCACAAAAAATCGACATCAAATTTCATCAACATCAATCTTCAGCACCAAATAACTCCATTCACATCCATCCCCACCGGTCCAAAAGCCCATCCACTAAGAACAGATCTGCTAGCTACAGACATGCATTGAGCTCAAATAAACTCTCCCCGTCTCCTTACCTCAGTGGCCTAAACCTAACCGTGACCGATATGCTATCTGCGCCGGATTTCGGCATATCGGAGGCTTCGAGTGCCAGCTGCTCGTCGGACGCGAATGCGACGGGCGGAAGGGCCGCCTCGCGGGACCTGGACGCGTCGGAACGAACTCGGTTAGGGGTGACGGATCTCTTCATCCCGCCGCTGGACGAAGGGTGGAAGTGGGACGAGACGGACGATGGGGAGGAGCGTGGGAGGAAGCGGCCGTTCGCGAAGGAGGAGGACGAGGAGGAGGCGGAGGAAGAGGACGAAGAGGAGGACGGCGGCGTCGGCCTCCGGTATCCGAACGGCGAGCTGCTCCTCCCCCGCGACGAGGATGAGGACGACGGCCGCCCCGCCATTTAAGGGAGGACGGGGAGGAGGAGATCGACCTTCGCCTCCGGCGAGAAATTGGAGAATAATGGCGGTGGAGTGGAGCGAAAGGGCGATCCAAAGGAAAGGGCTGCCGTCACATGACCGGAAGCACCGCGAGATGGACGCCGGCGAGAAGAGGAAGAAGAAGCAGCAGCAGCTTTCTGGGAGAGTGAGGAGGAGAGAGAAAGATCAGGTGGTGCGGCGAGAGGAGAGAGAAAGAGGGGGTTGGAAAACTTGGAATTATATTAAATGGAACTCGAGGGTTTGATAAATTATTATTATTATTTATGGGAGGGTTTTAAACTTAAACCCAAGACATCATATATAAGACGCCGTAAAGATCACCCATGTGGGGTCTGTGGGGGCACCCTTTGAGTCAAAGTTGTCCAGCTGTGTCTTGCGTGTTATGGCACCTGCACGCTCTTCGACGGTGAGGGGGGTGGGATACAGGGTGTGTTTTCTGGGTGCTCTTTCGTGAAGGAGGGGACGTGGAGCGGGTGGTGGAGTGGAGTGAGGTGAAGTTTAAACTTGGGATGCGGGGATGAGAAGGTGACGTGGAGTGGGAGAGGATGTAAGTTCAAAATTGGGACTTGGGGGCGGGAATAAACCATGGTGACTAATTGACTCCTATATATATATATGTAGGGCTTTGATGCAAAATATATTATAATAAATAAAAAACATGATAATTAGATGTTCTAATTTAGATATTAAATCGTTGAAACATGCAAGATTCTAAGCTTGGCAAAAAAATAGCTTAGAAATAATATTTTATAATTATTAAATGATAAAGTAAATAAAATTTTGAATTGAGTATGTGTAAATATTTGATTGATAATTCGAATAAGTTCATGAATTAAATTTTATACATTTATAATTTAGAATGAGATAAAAAAATTAGGATGTGTTTAATTTATAAATCAAAATCTTGATTATAATATAATTATTGTAAATCACATCCGTGTTTGATTTGAGATAGTAAGTAAATGATTACAAATTCATTCTTGGTATTTTTATAAGATTAACATCCTTGTTACTTGTTAAACATATATATATATATATATATATATATATATAT
>LTAE01000562.1:10392-35334 GCA_001647135.1 Pontederia paniculata
TCCATTGACTTCCTGTCAGATTCTTCGGACGCCCACTCCTTCTCCTGTCAGATTTCCTGGCCGACCGCTCCTGTCTCCCTCAGACCTCGGACGACCTCTGACAAACTCCATCGATCGCCCGCCAATCTTGCGGTCGTCCGATCCTCAACCTCCATCAGCTCAGACAAAACTCCTGGGCGCCCGCTTGTCTTCTCTCCAAGACTTCGGACATCCTCTGTCTTCACCTGATGTCAACCGGTCGCCCGCACTCAACCTGCGGTCGATCACTCATCCACTACCTTCTGCTTTGGTCGTCCATTGTCTCCATCCTGAGCCCTCTGGACGTCCACCCTCAGCCTTGGTAGTCTACCGGTCGTCCATTGTCTCCACCTTGAGCTCTTCGGACGACCACTTTCAACCTTGGCAATCTTCAGGTCGTCCATTGTCTCCTCTCTGAGCCCTCTGGACATCCATTGCCTTCTTCCTTTGGTTTGTAAAGTGTTATCTTGGGGTCTACATCGGGCGACCTCCTCAGTTCAGCCTTTTGCTCTGGTCGTCCTTTCTTCATCACAGATCGATCGGTCAACCCCTGATCCCTTTTTATATATGTACTCCTTCATTATCGATCGACCTCTTTACATCTTTGGTCGACCGTTTATGCTTCTCCTCCTCTTCACATGTATTCTCCCTTTAACATTTGTCGACCACTCTATGTTCTTAGGACACCCGTTGCACACATATGCTTCTTCCTGATGTCTTCCATGTACATAGGTCGTCCATTCTTTTAGCTTCGGTCGATCTAACATCTCCTGAACTTGAATATATCATGTTACAGAAATCAGCTCAACAAGTTCATCAGTATAGACTAAGTTCCCTTACAAATTTGTGATCATCAAAACCCTCGGGATCCTAGATTCAACAAAAATTTTGGACCGTCACATGGACTTTTCTTATGACATCATGATTTAAAATGCACTTATTTTAAAAACTTTAACTTGACATTTTGCAGCGGAAACATAATCATTAGGATCCAGTTCAAATTCATAATAGACTCTAACATCAATCAATTATTGTGTTTATACATATTTTTCACATAAATTTATGCATTCTACTTTACAACTTTAAAGGTCCATAGGTCATACATGGAGTTGGACTATAATTTCATAACATGAGTAGGTACTGTGACTCGATCTAGAAAATATAAAATAAATAATTCAACTCAATGACCTGTGCAATCATTCATCATGAGCGTCGCCACCCGAGCCGTCTTATAACTCACACCAATACCCGCATGAACCCGAATATAGGGAAGATCCACCTCCCATTAGTTGTATGTAAAGGCCTTCCTTATAATCATAAAGAACACTCATACATACATCATAAAGACTCCATATATAAATAGGTTATCAACTAAAAGACGTAAATCTCAATAATTCACTTAACATATAACATCATATCATGACATAATCATAAATCATAATCATAATAGCATCATTCTCATAATCCTAAGGCATTTGCATAACTTGGGGACATTTCATAAAATCAGACATTACATACATGAAATATATAAGTGCCTAGGTGACTTCTGTTCATATTCATCATTCATAGAATTGTTTGTATCTTGACCATATAGCATGGAACATTAGCGTAATATAAGCTTGACATTTAACATTACATACATGGAACATATGAGAAATTACGCATCTTATGTTCACATTTATCATTCTTACATCTTTCATTTTTACATCTTTACATAATTAATCATATGATCCATTTGAGTTCTCTTTGACTCACATGATTCTCATTATCATTATCATTATCATTATCATTATCATTATCATTATCATTATCATTATCATTATCATAGGCCACTTATTATCTTTGCATGAAGAGTCTCGAGTAACATCAGCCCATAACATTGGCTAGCTAGATCAACCCTCTTTTGGGGTCCATCTTGGGAGCAAACCCACTAACACTAACAAGTGGACATCGCATCCACAGGAGCACACTCATTATTTCTAATGAGTGGACATTGCATCTCACTTGGGAGCACACCCGCCGCTAGTGAATGAACATCGCGTCATAGATGACATAACATAACATAACTGATGTGCCTCGACTAATTCAATCATGCATCATCTTCTTTACCATACATCATGCATAACAATCAATCTTCTTTACCATACATCATGCATAACAATCAATCTTGTAATTTTAACCTAATTACGACTTTGTATGCATTTCGATGTCTATGTGGATAACAAACATTAAGCAAGGTTCTCTAACTTAAGAACGTGATACATGGCATGTAGTTGAATATTAACAATTAAAATAATAGTATCATAGATCACATAGCATCAATTAATAAACTAACATGGGCATTAAACGAGCATAACATATGTTACGGGCAAAATTGATGGCTACGATCGAAATCGAGCGCGCTACGGTCGCGCCATTGGTCGCTACGACCTCAAGTGCGTTCAACAAGGCTAAATCATAGCAATGTCCTAGTTAGACTCTATTCACGTTCAAAAGAAAATGAAAGAGAAGGAATGCGCTACGGCCCTACGATTTGTTACGATCGATAAAGCCCGCTACGGACTACATCGGTGTGCTACAAGCGGTAATGGCCTACTACGGCCTCCATGGGTGTCGCTACGGGCGGGGTCTCCCATTACGGCCTGCTCGTAATGGGCCCATGCTCACTACGGGCTAGTCGTAGTGGGTCGTTCTTCCCCAGTTACATTAGTTTTCCGATCAAACTCATCTTATTTCACAAAATAAGGTTCAATTTCACAATAAGGAATTCACATCTAAGCTAATTCTCATGTTCTAGAGTTCATAACATATCAATTCAGAATATGAACATAAAATTGTGCACATTTGACCTAAAATTCCAATTTGAAATTTCCATCATACATTCTTTGATTCCTAGCATTATGAAATCATGACATCAATTTACCATGCCTTTAGAAAACATATCATATTCATAGCTTGCTCAATTTTCTCATCATAAGACTCATAGCATGATCATAACATGGTAATTTGATCCCTCGTAAGGTCTATAGCATGATCAATTCATATAAGGATGAACAATGAACATATAAACATTCATATCTTATGCAATCCTCTATGTTATAAACTTACTCTCATAATCATCAACTCATATATAAAGGTCACATTTACATCTTTTACAATCAACTCTTTATACTCTACCTTTACTTCTTAATAATAACAACAATATTCATTACAAGACAATTTGATCATTTCAACATAAGACATCTAGTTACAACCTTGGATAGATTTGACACACTTTCAATATAAATTTCATAACTTAATTTAATATACTATTTTTTTCTTAAAGTATACCTCCAAGGGACTTACATATAAAATTTTCATATTTTATCTCTTTATCATTTATTCTCAAGAAATCATACAATTCAGTCTTCAATTTCATATTCGGTAATATCACAGCTAAGTCTTAAATAATTCATAACTCATCATACAGCTATTATTTTTAAGTCATTCTAAGTTCTTATGCAAGGTCACACATTTAAATGACTACTTCATAAATTTCATTCCTTAATTTCAAGTCTGCAATTTATGAATTTTACAAGTTAGACACATCATTACACGGGACAGCTAGACAGTAGGTTAGTATTTTGATGATATCTCCCTAAATACACCTCGGATTCCATTATTTTTTTATTCTATAGAAACTAGACTTCAATTACTATCCATAAATGTATTATACATAATTTTTGGAGAAGTAAAACATATCCAAAATCTTTTGTTAACATAAATTATAGAATCTGAATAAAAAAATAAGACATCAATTTGAAGCTTTAACTTACATGAGCATAATGACAACTCCATATAAGATTCCTTATAATACATTTTAGGACTGAACAATTAAGAGTAATCAATTCTAAGCATCAATTATACAAGATTAATATTCAACTCATCAATGTCCCTAATCAAATCAACATCATGACATAAAAATCTTGGCTCATAAACTCCACTTCCATATAAATCATCATCTATCACTTTCATAATCATATACATAATGAAGATAAGAAAATTAAGCCCTAATTCCAATAATAATGGAACGAGGTGGGTTCACCTATTATATACCTTAGGATTTAGGTTGTGTTCACTGCATTGTCATTGCATATTATCTGGCAATGTACATTCTCTATCAGAAAGATTGTCACTTATTAAATTGCCGACAATGTACATTACCTTGTTTAGTATGTATAGATAATGTGGACAATCTTTATTATCTTATTTCTTATGTAAAATAATTAATAAATAATGTACATTTTTTACTAAAATACCCTTGAATGAAATAGTTATGTTTTACAAATTTATATAAATTTAATTGAATTATTTGAACTTGAATCACAAACATATATCCTAAAATAAAAAAAATATAAGTGATATATAATTTTCTAAAACTGATAGTAGAAAATTAATAATAATTATTCTAAATATTTATTATATTTTAATAATTAATGATAGATTATTTATAATATATTAATAATCTATTATAGTTAATTAATAATATTAATGTAATATTAATTTAATTTGATTATTTTTATCATCTATTTAAATAAAATTCTAAAGAACGAATGTTGAAAGAAAATTAGGAGATTGCCACTCAGAAAATTAGGAGATTGCCACTTGAGGATTGCCCTCTCTCCCATGGGCAATCCGGATTGCCACTTCACAAGCAATCTGCATTGCCTATCAACATAGATTACCTACAAAATTAAAACAAGTGAACGAGGCAATGTGGTGGACCCAGGTAATTTAATACAACATTACCAGCAATGTGAAAAGATTACCTCTACAGAAACGCCCCCTTAGAGCTAAACATTTTCTTTCCACTCTTTGACCTTTGCTTCCTCTCCAAATCTCTTACTCTAATAGTTCATTTCCCTCTTGTTGTAGCCCCTTTTTTATCCTTCACAACCTTCCTTGTATGAGCTCCAATAATGGAGGAAAGATGTGATGAAACCCTAATCTTAGGAAGGATTCTTGGTGAAGAGAATGAGAGGAAGAGAGAGAGAGTGATGAGAGAAAAATATTGGCCACTTTAGACTTTATGTTATTTATAATGGGAGATTAGGTGGAGTTTTGAGCTCAAGAGACATAAAGGGCCTATTGAACTTAAATAATCTCGTGGGATTTGGACTGAATATTATAATAGATTTAAATATCTTTATTAAATATTAGAGATTTTACATATAAGCACAAATAAGAGTAGTAAAAAAAATTGGCTGTACATTGCAGCCTCAACATAAAGTGTAAGGTCCACATCACTTTTAAATATGTGGGTGAAATGGAGCCCACATTTATGTGTGAGACTGCAAAATTTAGTCAAGAGTTCTTGATTGCAACTTACTTAAATTATAATCACAAATAAGAGTTTAAGTAATATGTAGTCAAAAAACTTTTGTTGTACCTTGTCTAACCTCTAATCACAAATAAGAGTTTAAGTAATATGTCACATAAGGCCCATCTTGCTTTTAAATATGTGTGATCCACATAATTTAAAAAAGTAAGGTGAAGCTCACATTTTTTTTGTGAGGCTACAAGGTGCACTTAAGATTTCTTAGTTGCATTTTGTTTAACCTTTAATGAGGAAGTCTGGTGCAACCAAAATTAACCTCCAATCACAAATAAGAATTTAAGTAATATGCAGCAAAAAAATAATTGAACCTTGGTCATCTCTCCTTTAAATATAGTTAAAAAAATTTTATTGCACCTTACAATTTAACACATAAAGTGTGAGACTTGTCTCATTTTTAAATATGTGGGACCCACATAATTTTAAAAAAGTAAGATGGAGCCCAAATGTATGTGAGGTTTTAAGGTGAAGTCAAGAAATTGTAGCTTTATTTCACTTAATTTCTAATCATAAATAAGAGTTTAAGTAATATACAGTTAAAAAAAATTGATTGTACTTAGTGTGAGGCCAACTTCACTTTTAAATGTATGAGACTCATACAATTTAAAAAGTGAAGTGGAGCCCACATTTATGTGTGAGACGGTAAGGTGTAGGTAAGATTTTTTTTGCACCTTGACCTTTAATCTCAAATAAAAATTTAAATAATTTGCAGTCAAAAATTGATTGTACCTTGTAGCCTCACACATACGGTATGAGTCCACCTCATTGTGGGACCCACACAATTTTAAAAAAAAAATGAAATGAAGCCACATTTATGTGTGAAACTGCAAATTGTAACTACGATTTTTTAGCCATCTCTTACTTAACTTGTAATCTTAAATAAAATTTTAAGTAATATATATCTTACCGTCTCACACATAAAGTGTGAGGCTCTCTTTATTTTTAAATATATGGAGATTCACACAATTTTAAAAAAGTAAGGTAAAATTCAAATTTATTTATGAGGTTGTACGATGTAGTCAAGATCTTTTGGTTACATCTTACTTAATCTCTAATAACAAATAAAAATTTAAGTAATATGCGGTCAAAGATTTTGATCATAAAATCGAACTTATAATTTTTTTTTTATAAAAAATGAGTTGGAGCCCATATTTATATTGTGAGATTGTAGCCACGCACCTTACTTATAATTATCTTTGACTTGGTTTTCTATTTCCAACAAATATGTTGCATACGGTGAAAACAAAAATAAGTTTAAAAAAAATCAAGAAAAAGATTTGAAGGATAGTGTAGGCTCTATTTTACGACCCTGGCGAAACTAATTTTAAATTAAAATCAGCATCATAAATCCTATATGATTTTATATTAAGATTATAATATCCCTGATCGATATAAAAAATGAAGGGAATGTCTGACATTTTTAGGAGGTGTTTAATTAAAGAATAAATATTGAAATAAGAGTTTATTTCATCTCAATTCATCAAACACCTAATAAAAGGACATGGACACATTTGATTATTCTACTATTTTGGTGGAATCATTTATTTTTTCTAACCTAAATAGAATAATTATCTTTATTCTATCCACGAATCAAACACGCCCTTGATGCTCGGCTTAATCTGTGTCAGACATTACAAATTACTGGATGTTAGATACAGAACATACAGGCAGGCGCCTAAACTATCTGGTTTTTGTGATATTGGACAAAGAAACCAAAACACATTAATTTAACGGCAATTAGTCGCAGTTCGCTTGCGTAAAGAAAAATCAAAAGTCGAATATCAAACAAACAAGTTCCAACTAATAGAGCAGAAAAGGAAAACGAGAAAAAGAACATTTGAAGGTTCTGTTGTGTATGACCACAACAAACCTACAACACGACCATTTCCGGACCAAAAGAAAGAAATATCATACCAACGTGGGCACTAAAAATGGAATATATATACCAACAAGATAAAACTAAGGTTGCGTTCAATATTACTTTTACACGTTACCTAGCAATTTATATTGTCTTTCACAAAGATTGTCACTAATTAAATTACCAGCAATGTACATTGCTTTGTTTAATATGCATAAGCAATGTACATAACAATCTTTATTATTTTATTCATTATATAAAAAGATTAATAAATAATTAAATTTTTTATCAAAATATCCTTACATTTATGAATTTAATTTAAATTATGTGAACTTGAATTATAAACATATACATCAAACAAATAAACGTATAAAATAAGTAGTATAAAATTATTTAAAAATAATAATTAATTAATTATTCTAAAATATTATTATATTAAAATAATTAATAATGAATAGTTTATTATTTATAATATACAAAAATTATAATTAATTAATAATGTTGATGTTAAAATTAATAGAAATAATAACAATAATTTATTTAATGATAAAAAATATTACTATAGTGGTTAATAATAATTATATTAATTAATAAAATATTATATTATTATTTATTTAGTTATTTTTATCATTTATTTAAACAAAATTTTAAAGGCCAAATGTGGAAAAAAATCATAACAGATTGTTTGTGAGGTGGCAATCTGGATTGCCTCCTCTCTCGTAGGCAATCCAGATTGCTCCTTCACAAGCAATCTACATTACCTGCAATGTAGATTATCTGTAAAATTAAAATAAAGTGAACAAGGTAATGTGATGGACCTAAGTAATTTAATACAACATTATTGGTAATGTGAAAATGGTCCACCTTCCAGTTGTCATCCTCCTCCACAGAGAAGCTGCAAGCATACAAAGTAGGAGTTTTTTAATCCAAGATTATAAAATTCAGACAGGATATCTACTCGAATAACCTATTGATTAGGTCGAATCGAACTGATCGTTTAAATCGGACGATGAACCGATTGACAATAAATATATTTAAAATAATTAATGTATTAAAATTAAAATACAAAATGTCACATAAATTACAGCACATACAATTTTTTTATCCCAACTCATAAATTCACATAATATTAATAACTAGAAATTTATGTTACATGTTAATAAAAAATAAAAAATGATACATATAATAAATAATAATATATTCAATGATTAAATTTGATCAATTTCATAAAATAACATAGATTAAACTAAATACGCAATGAAACATAAAAAAATAGCGTATGATCCATAACAATATAATTAATTACTTTAGCATTTAATTAATTATACAAATTTAATGAATAAATAATATGCACTCAATTTAGAATATCAAAATTTTTAAGACTTTTGAAAAAAAATAAATATTATTATTTTTCTTTTTATGCACCTGGTGATCGGATCTGGATTTTACAACTCTGGTTTAATCATAATCCATCAATCTAAACGCTTTTCCGAGACTCTAAATTATAATGGAGTCACGTAGGAGAAGTTCACAAAGAAAGCAATGGAACCCCAATGACACTATATCTGAATACACAAGATCAGAAGAATTACCAAATGCTACACACCAGGGAAGACAGTTTTAAGTTGCTGAATGGAAATGGAAACTACAAACAAAGAACCAAAAATTATTTAATCAGGCCTCATTTGATTGACTATATACCTCAAACCAATGATGTACATGAACCACACCCTCTTAGTCTCCTCCTATATCTTTAATCTTTACATATGGTGAAAATTTCACTACAATTAATTACACTACCACAAAAATATATAGTGGTCCAGCTGTTACTCAAACCACCGCCTCAAGGGTCCCCCAATGTCTTCTGCTTAATGGATGAGAATCCCACAATGATTAGACTGATGTGAATGCGTGCTTAACTTGGCCAGTGAGCCTTAAACCATCTCCAAGACTTTGATGTTTCCGCTAGAACTTGCAGCAAGCAATGTGGATGAGTTGCCTCGCCAACACACACAAGATACAAACTGTGATGTGTCATCAAGTTCCTGACCGGATAAGGGATCTGGATTGTCGAATTTGTAAGAAAGCACGGGCATGGGAAAAGCCTTGTGATAGACAAACACCTGATTCAACGAAAAGAGTATGTTGATAGAACATAAAACACAACGAAGCTGCCAAAGTTATGAGAAGATTGTACAGTACCAAACTGATTGCTTCCTTTACAATTTTCTTATGTATATCCTTTTGTTTAGGAACATTCCACCCATGCTCTCACAAACTATCTAATAAGGTGCTACATTTGTTTTTTTTAAGAGATATTTTGGTTGTTATTAGGGAGCTCACTTGTCACACACTTAAACTAGCATTTCCTCGGTCATTTAGGCAATGCGTTACACACTGGAGAAACGTCTTACTGAAGTGTTCTCTTTGTATGATTCAAACCATTTCTTTCTTGATGATGATCCGCCAACTTATCTTAGCATGAATGGTACAGGTATAAAAGCATGAAAGGCATACCTCATTTGTTTCTGAACCTGTTGCAATGTATCCATCGTAAACAGACAGTCCAACAAAGTTCTGGAATAACGAGGAAAATCAGTAAGTTCATTTGAGATGTTGTAAAGAAGGTTCAACCAAAGGAAAAGTAACCAGTAAGTTTTTCTGAGGGGCAAAAAAAAAGTAACCTGTAAGTTCAGGCTGGAAAAAACAGTATATTATACTTAAACCAACACAAGAAGAAATCGCTCAAAAAGTACAGATAGAAACCAAGCAATACAGTCCAGAGTAGTTGAATGGAAAACTGATTTGGTAATATACTCAGTCCAGTAAAAGATGGCCAACATCATGCATGGTCTACTGAGAATATGAAGATAAGGCCGAAATAGTCTGCAACTGGATGCAACTATAGAAACACTGTGCGAGTAAGATTAATGGATTAGATGAATCTGGAAATGGCAAGGGAAGTACCAGAGACCCTTATTCTTTCTTCAGAATCATCAAATATGTTAGAGTACGATCTTTCTTAAGCATCTAATCTAATCTACATTTTCTTAAGCCCCTTCTGGTCAAACATGCAAAAAATATGTGGGCTGATGTTCTTGTTGAAATTTCGTGGGCAACCTCTTTCTTCCTACATTTCTAACTTAACCTACTGTTTTCTTAGAAGGAACTCAATCAACTATTCTACTTCTAGATCTGTTTAAGCATTTAAATATGTCAGATTGTTGATGCATAAGCATGTTTCGCATTTGCCACATTTACTTCCGAAACATTCCAAGCCATGTCACCAAATATGTCAGATTGTTGATGCATAAGCATGTTTCGCATTTGCCACATTTACTTCCGAAACATTCCAAGCCATGTCACCAATTCGTACTTGAGTAAAAAAATTAAAGTTGAGACCTATGGCTGCAATTCCTTCTTGCTACATCATTGTTTCTTAATTTATTTTTTACAGTCTTGCTTTTATTTTGAGCTTTCTCTTAGTTCTTGGCATTTTGGGTACTCTATCTGTCAATTTTAGTGTACGTTAGACTAATCTACTCAGTTTTTTTAGAAAAAAAATTATTCCAAGCATTTTCAAGCTTCCAGATCTTTGATTTGCATAAATGATAGTAAATGTTTTTGAAACGTTCAAAGCTGGAAAACCAACTTGTAGTAGTTTGGAAAGACAAACATTAAATTCTTTTCAGAACTTTCCTAAGTTAATGTCATTTATCTTTACTACAGTAAATTTTAAGATTCTTTTGTAGAGTGCAATAGAAAAATCAAAAGAAATAAACAATATGCAATTAAATATGTCCTATTTGTGTAATGTGCACAATAGACAACTAGGTAATAAGTAAACCCGAATCAGCCAAAAGAAAGTAAAAGCTAGCAACAGTAGTAAATGTTACACATGAGAAACGGCCTGATCCCCCTTTATCATATGACCCACTCAACCAAAGAAACCCTTCTAAAGAAAAAGAAAATTCAAACAAAGATCATTGGTTTGCCAAGAGAGGATGTATTCTTAAATTAGCAAACCAAGAAAATACCCTGATGTAGAACAGAAATAATATTAGGGGACTTATGCCCTAGTCGTTATTCTTTAGTTATGGGCCTTTTGCCCTTTAGTCTATTTAGTTTAATTATGAGCCCTTTAGGAGTTTCCTTGTGTTGAATTTCATTTTAATTAGTTTTTCTAGACATGGGGTATTACGAACATATAAATACAATCCTTTGGAACCTGGACTTGATTTATAATATTTGCTATAAGCATATTTTTCCCTAAGTGGATTCAAGACTCCATCAATTGGTATCAGAGCAAATCAACCTTTTGATCTTCATCAAACGGTTGTGATCCTACATCTCCAAACCCTAACTTTTTGTTCAACCGTCGTGCCCGTGCTACAGTACCTCTGCTTATGGTTCGCGCTACAATAATTTGCTACAGTAGTACGCTACAGTAATGCTCTTGTTCATCCCCTCTTCAACGACTAGGGCATAAGTCCCCTAATATTATTTCTGTTCTACATCATACCCATTATTAGATTGAAGATCATTTGACTAAAAAACATCATATATGATTTTTTTTGTTAATTAAAATCATCCGACAAAAAAGAGTGTGAGAGCTATCTTTGGAACACAAAATGGATTTAATAATCCATTTGAATCCATGCTGTCAGACAGTAGTACAAAATGCCAAAATAAATAAGCAGTGTATCATATTTCTTTACCAAGATACACCTATTTTAGCAAGGTGAAGTACCTTCACATTTGTGTGCCCCAAAAATGTCTGGAGAGGATTATCTAATGCCCTCGGTGCACATGCTGACAAATCCCAAAGCTTCAATGAATTGTCGGTGGATGCAGACACAATGGTTGATGAATTTAAATACTTAACATAGCTCACAGTCTTCATGTGACCAACTAATGTATGATAAGGTACTCTGAGATTACGAAGATCATAAAAATAGATCTTGTGATCAGCTGATCCAACTGCAAGTATTTGGGCTGAATCAGGTTGGAAGTTAACAGTGCAAACATTTGCTTTAGTTCTGATAGTACCAATACTTCCTGCCTGCATGACAAGTCATTTGAATGATACACATTATTTCACATGAATATTTTAATTTTGCACCATAATGCTAAGTAAACTGGTCGCCATATACATAGTTCAAAAGCAGACATACACAAAGTGCAAGAATAGAATTGCCTGATTGATATTCCACAGTTTTACAGCACCATCATCACTACCGCTAGCCAACTTTGTTGAATCTGCAAGAGAGAAGTCAACAGACCATACACGCTTCTCATGCTCCCGCATTTCTGAAAAAACTTGACCTCTTGTGACGTCCCATACCTGGTATTATCTTTATTAGCTTTACATGAGACATTTGTAAAGCAGAAGAATCAACAAAAAGCGTCATTGTACCTGTACAACCCCATCAAAGTCACTTGCAGCTATCTGGTTCTTGATATAACTGTTCCAACAAATGCAGCTTACTTTTGATTTATTTACCAACTCTACTACAGGATATTGAATATCACGATCTTCATTAAGAATACTATCAAATTCAAAAATTTTAATTTTCTTATTTACACCAGCCGTAGCAAAAAATTCTTTATCGCGATCAAAACCCATGGAACATACTAGGTTCAATGAATTCAGCAGATCACCTTGCTTAAGGTCAGCCCTAACTTTCAACTTGCTGAAAGCCAGATATTTGCACAAACCCTCAAGAAAAGGATTAACCCATTCATCATTCCTTCCAGTATTATTCCCTTCCCTAGAAATCATATCATCAATGGAGCTTACTTCAGTTCTAACAAGTGATCCCTTGCCACTATCAGTAACCTGAAAGGATTTATTGATTTGTTTGCGTGAGGGCTTTAGTAGACGGTATCTCGTCGCAAAGTATGCAGCCTCCAGTTTTTTGAAGTTCTTCATTAAGCGGGCGCTTTTGGCAAGTACATTTTCCTGCATGTGCTTTTCTGTTTCTGATCTCGAACCTTCAGCAGAAGGAAAATTATTTTCCTCTTCCAGTGTTTTATGAAACTGTGACCTAAAGCGTTTTCTGGAACCAGAGCTTAATGAGCCCTCATCTATTTCTGGACCGACGGGCAAACTCAACTTTTCTGCAGTGGAATTTTCATCCTTGAAGTCTGAAAATGAGTTCTGCCTGAGGATAGATTGCTGCTTCAGAACCTCATCTATGTCACCTGATAGAAAACAGACCATATCGTGCAACCTATCAGCAAATTCTTGTTTCCTTTGCTGCAAATGCAAAAGAAAATCCAATAGTAACTCCTGATCTTCAATATCCTCCCTTAATCTAATTGCTGATTCACGCTCTTTCAAGCTGTTTGTCGGTTGATTGAGGAACTCACTTTGTAACACTTCACTGCATTACACAGACATAAAATTTTAAGCTACATCAAACTCCATTAAACGAAAATAAATATGAGCAACATTCTGCTATTTGTGCATGCTTACATTACATTTGCAAATAAAAAAACAATCATTACCCAAAACTCCAAGGTAATTTACTCAGCAATTGCACAAGATACAGTTATGTCAATAGAAAATGCATGTTTTTTCCCACTTATAATAATTAGCAATGCAAGAGTCAGCAAATAGTAAAAAAAAATGCAATTTATAGCTTTGAAGCCAACATACTATCACCAGTACTGCCACTGAAGCTAGGATTTTCATAACTAATGGCATACAAAACCAGTTTAAATATCCAACCTATAATGAAGAGTGAATCATGTGTGCAAAGCACAGTATTTTTCTTATAAAGTCCCATCTGCTACGTTAGTCGGTGTTCGTATGGCAGTTTTTGGTCATTATTTGCCTATAAGGCTGTATGACTACATAGATAGTCTATTCAAGAGCATGTTTAAATAGGATTCATGGACTCTTACAAATATTTTTAAAGTAAAATCATGACATAGTACAATTCTGTGAGTAATAGAATAGCAAAAATATGATACTAGACAACCAACAAAAGACATTACGATTCTAGACGGGTTTATACCACATTGCAAATTTTATTAAACTGCATCGCTGAAAATGAAGCCAAGACTCCAAATGCACCTCATTTTTGGCCGGGTATTGGGCTGCGGGTGCAAAAGCCATAGGCAGAATGAAGCTTCTTTCGACCACTTAAGAAGAAGCTGCGGTGGAAGCACGCGGTGTCTCAAGTTCGACATTGCTCTCAACTTCTCCTCCATCGAGTCGAACGAATAAAACAACTGCAAGAAAAAAAATTGCCTCAATCAAATAGAGTGCAACTGAGAAAAGAAATAACGACGGAGTGAAATCCTAACCTCAAACAGAACAACACCCAGTCGATATATGTCCGAGGCGAAAGAAGGCGGACCTCCGACAGCTTCTTCTGGGCTCGTGTACCAGTTCATCTCCATGAGCAATACCTGCTTCAGAGGAAATGCCTCCTTCACCGGTTCCGCCTCTCCGAACACCGAGAACGACGGCATGCCCGAAGCCCTCTCCTGTGCCGTTCCGGCATCGCTTCTGCGTTGTCTCGGCGGACGGCCGGGCCCCACAGCGTCGTCGCATGAATCGGACGAGCCAGAAGTCGAACAGGACGCTGACTCGATGAAGGACACCCGGTTCAGCGGCGACATGACGAAGCACGACGGCCGGACGTTGCCGACGACGACGCCCTGAGCGTGCGCCGAGTTAACGGCCTCGACGATCTGCCGGAAGATGTGGAGGCACTCGAGGAGGTCCACCGCGCGCCCCGGATGGTCAAGCCACTCCCGGAGGCTGACGTCCGCGCCCTCGCCCGGAGCCCTGAGCGCCCCGGCCGCGGCGGCGGAGGAGGAGAGGAGGCGATCTCCGTGAAGGACGTGGTGCTGGTGGTGCTGGTGGCGGCGGCGGTGGTGGCGAAGGAGGTGCTCGTCTTCGTCGTCGTCAGCGTCCCCGCAGTAGTCGTCGTCGTTGCGGCCGGCGGCGAGGCTGGCGCTAGAGGCGGCGTTGGGGGCGCGCGTGGTGGACGACCGTTCCCAACCGGCGGTGGCGTCCTCAGAACCGTCCATGGGTGCTTCAAAAATCCTCGTTCACACCATTTGCAGCCGGAGAGCTCAACACCTCAAAAAACCTGAACGCTTCACGTCGGAGAGAGAAAGGAAGGGAAAAGAACTAGAAGCTGCGGAGGGGGAGGAGAGAGAGAGAGAGGGGGGAGGAGAGAGAAAGAGAGATAAGGATGAGTGTTAGTTGTTGTTGTGCTGCTGCTGGTGGTCGAAGTCTGGAGAAAAGAGAGCCACACATCCGCTTTAAAGCTTTAAATGCGCCTGCTCACTTTTTTCCCTTTTTTTAAATGCGACAGTAACCTCAGCGCAACCTCAGCCATAAAAATATCTTGCCATTTTTTTTTCGCTTAATACTTCTTCTTGACGTGGCTAAACACGAAGGTCTTGTTGCCTTTTAGCCGTGTTAACAAGCATATTTTCTATTTATATCACGTTAAATTACTATCACAGAAAAGTGCAAAAAGTGAAATAAATAAAAGAAAGAAATTAGTCTGGTCGTAAGATGTTGACCAGTTTCTAAATTGTTCACGTAACTTGTGAGAAATTGTACAATTCGTATTTCCATAAATAAATAAATATATATATGTATAACAAAATACAGGAAGCATTTCCAGGGGAGAATGGTTAACCAAACCAGTTTGTATCAAATTTTATTTTATTTTAATTTCTTTTCACCCCCCTTTATGATTAAAAATATGCTTTGGGTTTATTTGACTCTCAAAGTTAAAAGGATGCAAACCATGTGGAAAGTATTAATCACTGTTCACCAAGTTTGAATATTTACTAGTGGTTGTGTCATTAATTAATGTTGATAGAAGATCACAAATTTCAAAGATATTAATTTGTTTTTTATTTTCTAAGCTCAGCCGAAATTTTGAGATATATCAGAAATGGCCTACACGATATTCATATAATGGATTATGGACTCTCTCTTAGTTTCTACCAAAAAATTTATGTACATTAGTAAATGGCATTAACACAAGGTATAACTGAAGCAAATAAACTGCTATAGTAAGTGATCAAAGAATGCAAGAGAGAAGAAATGTAGCTTAAAGAGAATTAATTAGGACTCCCATCAATTTAGAAAGATTGAAGTTTATTTTATTTTAAAAAAAATCAATACAGGTGTTCTCTAGTTAAGTATATATACTATCTGCATCTTCAATCATGTTAAATATATGATAAATATTAATTTTTTTTATTTATTTTTTTCTTAAATTTATTCATTATAGATTAAGCATGAAGATATAGATAGCATAATACTCTCTACCTAATTAAAGATCATCTTCATTTTTTATTAAAAAATCTTTTAATAAAATAAGAAAATTAACTTTTTAAAGCAAAAAAAATCAAACTTTGAAGAAAAAGATCGGAATAATTTTATAAATATTTTTTCTAATTAGAATGATTGTATTTATATTGTAATTTAAATATTTTTCACTCTAGTTTCTAATTTTTGTTTTTATATTTTCTTAGACCTTGAAAATACGCCAATCACATTTTTTGTAATACAATAAATTATGAAAAAATAAATAATGGGCTGCCGTAGCTAAAGGGGGCAGCTGCCTCTCTGTCCGAAAAGGCAGAGTAGGCAGCCCCCCGGTGATGGTGAGGGGCAGCGCCCCTGAAACAGCCTTTTTTTTTATATTTCCATGAGCAAAGTTATTTTTTAGTAAGAATTAACTTTTTTTTTCGTTTGGTTATCGTCGTTTTCGAAGTTTCGCATTTACTCATTTGTATTGTTGGAATTGTACATTCAACTTTTTTATTAAAAAATTCAAACTTAAAATCTCACTAGATAAGAAAATTTTATTTACCACTTTATCCCTGATAATTTTTTTTTAATAAAAAATATCTATATTATCCATAATTTATAGAAGATTTAAATATAATTCGTAAATGACTAATAACTTAAGTCTACATTTGACAATCGGGGCAAAAATAAATATAGAGCTTGACTCTGATTCATTATTTTACATTTTTGTGGTTCTCTTTTTTCCTCTATTATTCTCTCTTCTCCGTGTGCTTTTTGGTCCTCTTTTTCTTTATATTTTAACTTTAAATTAATTTATCATAATTTTAAGTATTCAATTTATTTTTATATTCAGTCGGTAATATAATTATAAAATTATTATTGTCTTACTTTTTTTGTTTTTTCTACTTATATTATTTTTAGTTAAAAATATTTTATAATCTTATACATAAGATTAATTTTATATTATTTATAATATTTTTAAAAATAGTACATTATGTTAAACATATCATTAGAAACTATTATTATAATTTTGCATTCAATTAATTTTTTTCATCTCAAAAATATAATTTCAACTTTTAGTATGGTTGTAATTCATCAACTTTAATAGAAGAATATATTTTTTCTTTATAAGAATATAAAATAATTGACCATATGTTTAAGAGATATAATTTGATACTTCTCGTATTAACGTTTCAAATGCCTCCTTTTAATTAGTTTGTACCCGCATAATTAGAGTGATTTTTTTTAACAAAAAAGTTATGTGCTCATAATATCTGATGCATAAATATTAACCTATGTATCTACCAATATTGGCTACTGGGAAAAAGAAAATATTTTAATGGTGCCTATTAAACTTTTTTTTTTCGTCAATGTGTCACCAAATATTGGTATTGATTCTGTCAAGCCTCTATCCATACTAATTCTAAAATGTCAATGATAAAATTTTAGAATATTTTTTACATATAGTCTTTTAACTTTAATCTTAATATATTTTTTTGTCTTATAACTTTTTTGCCATCATTATTCTTTCAGCTCAATGTGTCAAACATATTCCTTTTCATCCTTGCTTTATTATATTCATTGCTAAATTAATTTTTATTTCTTCTATTTTGCTAACTAAAATGCATTCATATAAATATTTTATATTATTATCATAATAGCATATATCATTTTCACTTCACGTCAAGTGAGGTTACTTTTATTTATATTGTTTACGATCGATAGTCTCATATCATATTGTACTAGACCTTAGATATATTATATTACTACGTAAACTATCTATATGACACACAATCAACAAAAAAAATCGATAAAAGGATCAAGCCAGCAAAAGTTAGAGAACAAAATAAATATTAAGTTTATAATTGAAAGACTATAGGGGAAAATTATCCTAAAACCTTAGTAATTACTTGATTGAAAATTTATCATATTCTATTTCGCCAAATCTCTAATGTAAATTAAAAGAATAATTTAAGTGACATAATTTAATACTTTACTGTTTAATAATTTATTTTATGTTTCATTTGTTAATCGACCACAATTATGACATATTTAGAAATTCTATTTTGAATTATAATACAATCAATCCAATCCGAAGAATCTGTATCTCAAAATCCCCTTAACGTCTTGTGATGGATCTTTTAATATTAAGTGTTTCTCCCACCATTCAATCCCGTGTCCTTACCTTCGTTAAGCAAAGGTGCGAAGTACCTGGTGCAAGTAGCCGTTCCTTCTTGATGTTTAGCCAAGGATGCAAAAACCAAGTTGCAGGTGACTATTGATAGATACTAACTACTAGTTCAAGGAGTTAAATGAACGCGGAGATTTACAACTTGCAAATAATATTAACATAAATTGAAAAAAAAATGTTGCTATAATACAAGTTTAATTTCAGGCTTTAGAAGCCTAAATTGAAAGAAAATATATTAACATAGCCACTGCAGTTATTAAATGTAATTGTCAGTTGCATTTTTTTATATTCACAACTTACCAATCCAAAGTTGAATAGCTCTTGGACACGTACTTCATGGCACTAATGAGACTTGTAATGTGGTGATTGCAACGACCTGGCTGCTTTGATGGAGAGGCATTCATCCAAATCGTGAACCAGTAAAATGCCTTACAGACCAAATTAAAGATTAATGGACGTGTTGCAGTCCACGACAAAAGATGACCAGAGAAAGGTTGCACGCCATCTGTAGAGTCCGTTCTCCTTCCTCTTTATCCAATACAAATGCTTCACAGGACAGAGAGGTGAAGGATTAGAGAATTGAGTATAAAGTTTGTAGACAACTGCGTGGCACTAATGTCATGGGCAAACTTCCCATAAACGACATTAATGCTCTTTCGACCAGACCACTTTAAGATGACAGCATGGATTGTGATGACATTTTAAAAAAAGTGCTTGTTCTCTCTAAAAACATGTGATTGGTCCATCCCAATAAAATTAACCGTCACTGCACATTTAGCCGGGGACCATCGCTACACGTGCACTATCACCACCAAAACATGTAGCCTTAAGATCATAAATACACTGCAAATTCAATTTAATGTTCTTGACGATGACTATAAGATTGGATAAAAGAAGATAGAAAAATTAAACAAAAACTAAATTGCATACATGGCAGAGAAAGATAAAGCTTTGATTAAGTCACTATCACTCAAGAGAAATTTAGCTTATGACAAAGACGAGGAAAAAAGCCATATGTATCTTTGAATAATTCAAAGTGTTCTAGAATGCTCTTTCTTGTTATATAAGTGCTTCACAGAATAAGCATTGATTTCTGATTAATTAAAGGAAATTCACTTAGATCTTTTAGGTATAAGCTTATTTTTATTAGCGTATACGATTTTGACATTGAGAAATCAGAATATTCTCCAATAATAAATAGCACTATTTATTTCAACAGCCACTGGTGCAAGCTGACTTCAAGTTTTAGATTTTGTCCTTCTCAAACTTCTAATGAGTCGTCAGCAAGAAAATTCACTACATCAGAGTTTTTTCTTTCTCTTTGGAGAAAGTACTACACCAGACTTATGTATTACTTTCAAAACAGAACTCAAATTGCTGATTTCAATGTGAAGAGAATGTAACAAATGAGATAATCTTTTCAGCTTCACATGAATAGAAAGGTTACCAATCTAACCTAAAGAGAAATCCCCACCTGGACGCTGAAGAATTGTGTTATACTATTCTAGCCTAATAAGATAAACTGTCTTTTGTCTGAGGGAGAAGATTTGCGTAGCTTATGACTTCGTTTCCTGGACAGAACCTTAGCTTTTTGCAAGTTTATTTCTCATTATGTGATAGTTCAAATATGTTTCTTGCTATCACAGCACTGAAGTTACAGAGCTTGAAACGAGTTTATTCTCCTGTCTTCAATCCCGACATTTGCAAAATTATGTTCTTCTCATAGAAAAAGTATAAGTACTTATAGTTTTCTAGATTCATTATTTAACTTTAAACTGATAATAGATGCCATAAATGCACATAATGAATCCATGCACCCTGTCTATTTAAAAAAAAATAAGAAAAACGCCTTGGATATTGGATGTAGAAACATGAACAAATTGTGTAGCGGCAACACAAGTTTGCATTTACCTGAGAAAGAATCAAGGAACAAAATGTATATTCAACAACAAAACATAAAGAGAAGGAAAGAAAAAAAAAAGATGTAGTTCCATATCCCGATTGCATAGCTATCAATCTTCCAAGTCCTGAGCTCACTGTAAGTAATAACAACATGCTGAATATGCAGATGCATGCAGAACCATGTTAGAACAAGCTGGATCTTTTTCATTGTCCTATAAGTCTATAACATTATTATCCATTATTTTCTTTCCCCAGTTAATATTGAAATGACAGCTACACTGGTAAAATAATATCAATTGAAAACCTTATTCTTCAATTATCAATTCAAGCAAGAACCAAAAGCACAAACTGTTCCAATTGATAGAACTATCTCCAACGCATATTTGCCAAAAAAGAAAAAAAAAACAATAAATGTCTTCCTGATTCATGCCCTAAAATCTCTTATGATCAATGGCCATGAGCATGAGAACTTTGCATATGCAAAGAAGACTTGATTTACCACTGCGTTTAAGCCCCACATAAAAGTCACCCCATGTGAGGTTCTGAACAGTGGCATAAAACTAAAAACACCCACCCACTCTACAAGAACAGATTAATAACCAACAGACCAAAACTTAAACTGGAACATAAATAATAGAACAAAACTGGGACAAACACAAAGCTCTTAGCATTACCTTGATACTTTACATCATGTTACGCATATGAAGCAGAACTTGATGAACAAACAAAACTAAACCTAAAGAAAAATTAGCTAATTGACCTAACTAAACAGTTGACATGCTCAAAACAAAAGGATCAAAGTCATGGATTCGAGTGAGAGTATTAGCAGTAAACGAACATACCTAAATGTTGGCAACAAAGGTAACAAAAGGTACACCAGAAATCACCACTCGCATCAACAAGAGACTCCGAGTTCCCATCTCCGCCATTGGGAGCACAAATCGAGGACCTTACCGGCTGCCGCCACCCGCTCCGCCGGCGGTGGCACCGACCTGTTTCTAGGGCTCCACGCGGCTTCGAGACGAAGAGACGCGGGAACTCTTTTGTGGGCTCATAAATGGATTGGGCCTCTTAATCAACATTGCTCTCCATGGGCCCCTGAAGGTTGTATAAGACATTGGATTAGTTTTTTAATTAATAGTCATAAAATAATTAGACTGTCATATAATTTGGCAGGAGGAGTTCGATGAGATAAAGTTTAAGGAAGTGAACCATTTTATAGTTTAAAATGAGATGAAAAAAGTTATAATTTGTAAATTAAAAAAATGAAACTATAATTTCTTAGTGCAGATTTCTTAAGTATGTTGATTAATTAGTTAAGGATAAATACATTTTTATCCACCTAATACCTCAATCCCGTCTCCTTTTATTATTTTAATTAGCGAATGGACGTCAATAGTTTTTATTTCCCGGGGGAGACAGAAATTTTATTAAATGAGTGAACAACCATTTCGGATAACGATTTGCATATTTTTAACTAGTATAAAATATAATGAATACATTACTTTTAACAATGTTTTCAAAATTATAATTATTCAATATTCTTTGTACTTCAACATAAATTAAAAGTCATTAATCAGAATATCATTTTAATCATTTAAAATAAAAAAATCAATAATAAAAAATAAATTTGAGAATATGAAAATATTATTACAAAACGATCAATTCCAAATGAGCCAATCCAAATGTACACTTGACTTCGCCTTTGTTTTTCTCCAATGTTAAGATAGAAATAACAAACAAAAAAGGGCATCGCCCCATCTAAGACGAGTTACGGTGCGCTTTTTTTATTTTTGGACTATTTTTATTTTCATTTTAAACAAAAGAATATTCAATTTTCTTTTACACCTTAGAGGCTATAACTTATTTTTACATCTAAGCTCGAACTACAAACTTATAATTTTCGATTCTTAAATTTGTTCACATTTGATAAAAAGATTCATCCATCTATCAGTGTTTTCTATGAAATTTAATTTTTTTGAATTTATTAAATTATTTTTCTATTCTCGATTAAAAATATATTATCGGAGTTCTCCTACTACCAGCTTGTGGCACTCCATCTCTCTCCTTCCTTCCTAGAGCTCGATGTCGAGCAACCATGGAGAGAGTAAGCCCCAAGCCTTGTTTAGGGCTTCCCAATTTCTACCTACGGAAGAATCGCCTTGAAACTTTCCACTTCTCTTTACATTCGAAGCTCTCCTTGTGTTGCCCCTCTCCGCGGAAACCACAAAAGTTTCGAGTCCTAGAACAATTCATTATCCCTATTTCTCCCTATTCTCATTTTGCAAGTTCCAAAGCTTTTGCCTTTCCTCCTCGGAGGCCGCGACCAAGGAGCGGCGAGGACTATGCCTACAACAGCGGGATTGGGCTGGTGCTTATGAGCATGACGGCGGTGGCAGTTGCCAAGTTTAGGGTAAGCCCATTCCTCTATACCCTGACTGATAACCCAAAGTTCGTTCGAGACTCATGGCGTGGACATTGGCGCAGACGTTGAAGATGCTTTTGAACCTCTTCATGAAGTGGTAGTGGGACATCGGTATGCTTTTTAGCTTGGGAGAAATACCTTCGTCACACTCGGTATTGTGCATACCTTCGTCACACTCGGACATTGGCGCTGACCGCTTGTGTGGTTCTATGTCATAGGGTCAACGACACATTGTTCCCCATGTGCCTAGGATTCAGCCTGATTGTAATAAATGGCGCCATTGGAGTGAGGTAGCGTGCTGGAAAGACACAAAGATTTAATAAAATTAATTAAATACAGAAAAATTTTCATGCCCCGAACCCATTTCCTCGGACGTGACAAGGGGGTGTTACGACATTTCACTCTTTTCAAATTCAATCATAATAAATAACGGTCAATAGAATAGCCAACGACTCAAATAAAAATTAACTTTAAAATTTGCCAAAAATTTCGACATGACCTTTGTTAAAACTTATCCACGTCAAGTATTAAAGGGCCAAGCCCGAAAAATATAACTCTATAGAATAAAAAGTTTGAGAAAGTAAAGGGGCTAGATGCTCAACTAGGAGTTCACACCACTCCATATTATAATAATATAAAAAAGGACACGAGGGTCTAAGGTATAGGCTAAGACTATGAACATGACAAGAATATGAAAGAATAATATGTCTAAATCCTCTTTGATCTCTCATATGCACACAATCCTAAATATTTTTCATTTTATGTGCCCGATGTAGCATGCAACAAGCAATATCATCAATCCACAAGGAGCATCTCCTCTTTACCTACAAAACATATAATCAACAAAGCATATGAGTGAGCGTGAAGAGCTCAGTGAGGATAACGATTTCACAAAATATGAAAACCAATTGGAAAATAAATCCGAACGAAAATCCAATCACAAGATTCATCTCAAGTGTCGAACATATAATCATATCATACATTGCTTATTTTGTATGAAAGTAATTGCAATCCAAATGCAAATTTTAAAACATGTTATGCATGATCCAATAACTAAGTGTCATGGCACCACCTCGTCTCCTACGAGTCCTCCACCAACTCTTCAGTGAAACTATCATCTCGTCACGTAAGTCATCACCTACGGATGAGTGATCTGTCTCGCCTAAGCGAGCTTCATATTTCTGTTATACTATCATCTCACAATGTAGATCGTTGCCCACAAGGTGAGTGATCGGCCTCATCTGCGCGAGCTCCATATCTCCATCTACTATCATCTCATGATACAAGCAGTCACCTACAGGTGAGTGATCTACCTCGCTAAGCGAGTTAAATCTACTATCATCTCATAATGTAGGTCATCGCCCACAAAGTAAGTGATCTGCCTCACTTAAGCAAGCTTTATTACCTCCTCCATCATATATCACATTCTCGCTCCTCCGCGAGCCATCATGCATGCTCTAATGTTATATACATGATGTGTCATTATATTATATTTTACATAGTTCATAATTTAAAAAACATAAGTTTTTCACACAAGATTCATATCACATAAGCACAAGTGTTGTAGGATCTGGAATGGCACCAAGAGGGGGGGGTGGGGGGTGAATTGGTGTATTAAAAACTTTTACTCTCTTTGCTTTAATCTTAGTATATTATGTTAGCGGAAGCAAGCATATAGGAAAATAAACAAACATAGAAGAGAGTAAAGAGAGAAAAACACAAACACAGACAAACTCGAAGTTTGTTATCGAGGTTCGGCCGAACTCCTAACCTACGTCCCCGCTCCGATCTTCTCCCACGAGATCTTCGGAGTTCACTATCTCCTTCTTTAAGGGCGAAGGCTCCCTTACAGCTTCTCCTTTCTTGCACGAGGACAAGG
>LTAE01000562.1:37320-78848 GCA_001647135.1 Pontederia paniculata
TTTGATCGACCGGTCTTCCTCTGATCCCTCTTCATGTACACTCCTCCGTTATTGGTCGGCCTCTCTTCTTCTTTGGTCGACCATTTATGCTCTGTTGCTTCTCATCATATGCTCTCTCCCTCTGATGCTGGTCGACTGCTTCATATACTTAGGACGCCCACTGCACACATGGTTCTTCATATATAAATTACGAGTGCAGTGGTCGTCCATTCCTTCAGCTCAGGTCGACCACTGTACTGAACTTGAATATATCCTGTTACAGAAATCAACTCAAACAAGTTCATCAGTACATGTTGAGTTCACTTACAAATTTGTGATCATTCAAAACATTCTCGGGATCCTAGATTCAACAAGTGCTACCACAAAGCTTCTGAAGTTAAGCTACAACATAATCCACTGAATCCAAGGGAAGCACACACAAAATCCGTGAAAAAGTAACACGCAAAATCATTCGTCGAATCTCGACAAAACTCATCAATAAAATCATCAAGACATCGAAATACCGACTCTCACATCACATCACATTAGTTCAAAGACAATCACATCATTAATTTATATAATTAATTATATGAGCTAAGAAATGTGTTAATTGGTCCACCTATAGTGCGAACATATAAGTTTGTAAAATTCACTCACCTCAGATATGCTCGACCTCGTCGGATCTCTCGTGCTCGAGTAAATCCAAGATCTGGGAACTAAATTGATCACCATATTAATTTCTATTAGTATCTTCTATCGCATATTCATATTGTTTAACATAATATTTTCGCACTAGATCTTATCACCATGACAATCGTGTCATAATATCTTATTATATAATATTTTCAGATGTAAGAAATAATACTAATTTATAAATCTAGAATTCCTTTAAAAAATAATTTCTTAACAACTACAATTTGATGATAGTCCTTAATAAACTTCATGAAATCCTTATAATATAATTGATGTATCACTTCCTAGTCGCTTGATATATACTTTTCGTTTTTGTAAAAATGCTATCAGTTGGTGCAATTCCGTAATGTTTATTTAGTCATTATCACCTCTACTTATTGATTTCTTACTATAATTTTCTCACGTTTATAACGTAATTACTAAAAGCTAATTTATTAATGGTCTTCAAATAATTAATAGTTACCTATGTATATGTATCTAACTCCCATTCATGTAACTAAAACATAATCATTTTCGTACATTAGAAGAAAATAGCAAAACATCTGATTTATCATATATTAAACCATTTACTAACAATTGATTAAATATTATTATCTCCCTTAGTTAATTAATAATTACTAAACTCTCTTTCCTTACTCTTATATTATAAAATATCAACATGCTTTAGTTGATCTATCCATTTTATAACATTATTCAACACAATTTATCATTTATAGATTAACTACTTTGTAAATAGTTAAAATAATCATCTTTCTCTGTTATTACTTAACATCTATTGCAACTGCACTAATTTTGCTGTCATTAATACATTATTATTACCCATCATTATATTTATCCCACTTCTCATATTACTCTGGTATCTTTGTGTATTCCCATTGTTCTAATATCGATATACATCTCTCTCTCTCTCTCATATATATATATATATATATATATATATATATATATATATATATATGACATGTTGGTATCCATACCAATATATGTCTATATTTAATATTGTTTATTACTATTATTTTGCCATTTGTCTATTGCTTGTTAATTCACCAAAGAGAGTTCACTCCTTTTACCTACCTATATATTACTTATATATTTTATCTCTGTTAACTTATGCATCTAATTCCTAACGGCTTCGATATGGAACAACATGGAGGCGCGTCATGGTCGTTGCAAGATGGGTGAAATGGCCATAACGACGGGGCAGAATGCAGCGAGCGATGTGAGCCTATAAATCGGTGACAGATGCGTGCAGGGAGCCCCAATCGTGCAGGTGACCCATTCCCTCTTCTCTCTCTCGCTTCTACAGTGGCATCAGAGCTATTGGTACACCAACAAACTCCATTTTTTGGCACACGTCGCTCCATCAGCTGTCCACGCTTCCCTCAACCTTTTCATTATCCGTTGTTGCCGCTCCAGACGCTCCTCAACGATCGCCGACACTCGATCATCGCCGAAGTCTGCTGTGTGGCGCTCCCCTGATCACCCAGAGCTGATGACGACAGAACGAGATGACGTGTTTTCGACACCAAATTAACGACACAGAGGCCTTTGCACACGACTGTCGAACCTTCCCGTGCGCTTGACTGCGAAGCCGACTACAGCGACCGCTCCCTGTCGGTGACAGAAAAATATTAAAATTTGTGGCCGCGGAACTAGCCAAATTGAGCCATTTTAACGACGCCAACTACGACACTTGGAGTCGTAGATTCGATATGACTTAGTTCATGATGGTCTCCAAAACTTCATAGATGCAGCTCCACTAGCACTTGCAGAAGGAGTTTCTGAGGAGCAAAAGACAACTTATGCGACAGTCATAGAGCAGAGAAAAGTTGGTTATGAGAAAGCTAGGACCTTCATATTGATGTATATGGAGGACAACCTGATTAGGATCTTTGAGACCTATAGCAATGCTTATGAGCTTTGGACAACTCTAAAAAATAAATATGCGTCCAAGAGGGACATGAATGTTCAATTGTTGTTGCATAGGTACACCACATGAAAAATAAGGCCAGACGAAAATGTGTTTGACCATATGAACAATATGATTGTAAAGGCTAAGGACTTAAAAGCTGCAGGGTGTGCACTGCTAGAGCTACTGCAAATTACTACGGTGCTCAATAGTATCCCATTTGCCTTTGACATGACAACCACAACTGTGCGTGTCAATGAGTCAAATTAAGAAGATTGATGAACTATCCTCCATCTTGGCTATCGAGCAGGACATGACCAAAGAAAAGAAGAAGATTGACATCTTCGAGAAAGAGGAGGCTATAAAAGGGTGAACAAAGAGCCCCATGCTATGCACAATCGACGCAAGCAAGCCAAGCAAGCCTTCAGCCCCAAGAAAAAGCAGTTCAAACCTAGGGCAAGGCGCTAGGTGCCAAGAGGAGCTTGTTTTTTCTTGTGGGAAGTTTGGTCATTTTCAGGATCATTGTCCCAACAAGCAAAAACAAAACAACAACAATGGTTCGTCCGACGGACAAGGAGGCGGAAGACCAAATAAAGAAGCGGACACCAGCAAGTCCTTATATGCCATGGTGGTGGAGTGTAACGCAATAACGACAGACATTGAAAGGTGGTGGATCGACTCTAGAGCAACCCGCCGCATTGTCAAGACCAAGGAAGATCTTATTGACTTCAAGAAAATTGCAAAAGGGGAGCAAATGATCTACATGGGAAATAACACATACCTCGATGTTGAGAGTATTGATGAGTATAATCTAGACCTAAGAGATAGCTTTGTAGTACTCAAGAATGTGTTGTATGGGCCATGAATAAGGCGCAATTTAATCTATGTTCTTGTCCTTTTGCAAAAGAACTTTCAAGTTAGGTTATATAATGGTCGAGTCACTATAGGCAAGAATAATAAGGTGATTATGTCATGTTCTGCATGAATGTTGTTAAATTTAATGAAATAAAAGACTCTTTCCAGCATTATTTGTGTTATATGTTTGACTATGATATCTGACATGAAGGTTAGGACATTCAGGAAACTAAAAAAATGAAACAAAAAAAGAAAGTGAATTTAGTGTCCAACATCTTTGGTGCAAGGACAATGTCATATGAGCATTGCTTGGCCGTTAAAATTACAATGACCCTTTTTGGTGTGGGAACAAGGTTAACTGAGTTGTTGGAACTAATTCATTCAGATATTTGTAGATCATTGAATGTTCTTACTTATAAAGGAAAAACGTATTTGATTATATTTATATACGACTACTCTAGATTTTGCTATGTATGCCTTTTAGAGAGAAAGTCAGAAGTTTTTGCGACTTTCAAGAGGTACAAGGTACAAGTTGAAAAAAGATTAGGAAGACCTATCAAGTTCCTAAGGACAGACATAGGAGGAGAGTATACCTCCCAGGAATTTGATAGTTATTGCATTTCAGAGGGCATATGTAGGCAGACTACAATGCCATATGCGCCACAACAGAATGGTGTGACAGGGAGGAAAAATAAACTCTCATGAATGCAGTGAGATGTATGTTGTCTCACTCGGGTATGCCAAAGCGGTTTTGGGGTGAGGCTTTGATGATCGCGAGTTACATACAGAACATAATTCCCATCAAGTCCGTAGAATCGACGTCATATGAGTTGCGGAATGGCAAGAAGTCCAAGATGAGCCATCTTCGAAAATAGGGATGTAAAGCGCACGTCTTGATTCCTAATCAGCTTAGAGACAAGCTGGACTTAAGGATAAAAACATGCAGGTTTATTGGATATAGTTAATAGTCCAAATGGTACATATTTTTCATCATAAAAAGACCTCATAGAGAGTCATGATGCTATTTTTCTTGAGAATGAAAAGGAGCATATTAGGGAGGATGATGATCCCCTCACGATTCTAGGAGATGATGGAGACAACTCAAGTGATCCACTGTATCATCCAGTAGTGGGAGTTTTCTCCACCTCCGAATGAGATACCCTTGGATGTAGTGGAACCGAGTACTTCCCAAGTATAACCGACACCAAGCGCTCATGGTCAACACTCGCACATTTGAATGATTATATTATGTACGAGTGTGAGGTATCGTGTTACTCCGTTGACATTCATATAGCGGATAACACAGATCCTATCACCTACAAAGAAGCGATGACTTCTAGTGAATTGGAGTCATGGGCGGGCTCCATGAAAGCTGAATTGGACTCGATTCACAACAACAGAGTGTGGACATTATGTGATTTGTCGAAAGGAAAACTTTATTAGGTGCAAATCAGTATTCAAAAGAAAGTACTGTGCTGACAGTTCTCTTGATAAGCACAAAGCAAGATTGGTGATCAAGTGTTATACTCAAGAAGCCGAAATTGATTTTCAAGAGACTTATTCTTCAGTGGCTAGGTTTTCATAGATTAGGATCATCTTAGCCATAGTAACATACATGAATTTGGAGTTGTTCCAAATGGATGTAAAGCCAACGTTTCTAAATGGAGACCTGTCTGAAGACGTATATATGCGACAACCTGAAGGATTCCAGGTGAAGGTTAGGAGGATAAAGTGTATAAACTCCGAAAATCATTATATGACTTAAAACAATCGTCTACACAATGGTATTTAAATTTTCATGAGACGATAATTTAATTTCTCTTCATGACGAACAAATTGGATCATTGTGTCTACATCAAGAAGAGTGGGAACAGTTTTGTGATATTGTCATTATATGTAGATGACATACTGTCTGCCGGTAATGATGTAGAGATGCTCAATGAAATCAAGGATAAATTGAGTAAATGATTTGAAATGACAGACATAAGTGAGACATCCTATGTACTGGGCATACAAATCAGTCGTGATAAAAACTCAAGAAGTTTGAGTTTAAGTTAAGAACAATACATTAATAAGGTACTGAGGAGGTTCATAATGCAGAATAATAGTCCCGCACCGACATCGCTACTAGTTGGGAAGAGACTGAGTCAAAGTCAGTGTCCCAATGTAGGGTAAGAACATTTGGGTGAACCTTATGCAAAAACGGTGAGCAGCCTAATGTATGTGATGTTCTGCACGAGACCCGATTTTGCTTACGTAGTAAGTTTAGTTAGTAGAATTCTTTTCAAAGTAATCCTAGGAAAGACTCACTAGGAAGTCATTAAGAGGATACTACGATATTTGAATGGTACAGTACAATTGAGCTTGACATACCAGGCTGATACACTCGAGGCACTAGAATATTTTGATGACTTTGGCGGTGATATAGACGACCACAAGTTTACATTAGGTCACTTGTTTCTTCTGGGTGGTGCAACCATTTTTTGGGGAAGCAAGAAATAGGGATGTGTGGATAGATACACACGGGAGGCTGAGTATATTGCTTGTAGTACAACAGACACCCATGATGTATGACTCAGACGTTTCCTTTTAGAAGTAGGGCTCGATCTGGTCAGAGGATCATTATTGATGTATTATGATAATCAAGCTGCGATAAGCTTGATACATAGTGGAGTCAATAGTTTAAAAGGAAAACATATTGAGATTAAGTATCATTATATTCAGGATATAGTTGATAAGAAGGAAGTGACAGCAATCTACATGCCAATGGGTGACATGTTAGTTAATTCTCTTATGAAGGGAATTGCAATTGGTAGTTTCATCAAGCATGTGGGCTTGATGGGACTCAGGAGTGACTGAGTCACTACGACGTATTCACGGATAGTGAAATTTCAAGATATGATCTCCAATTAGACTACTCACGGATAGTGGGAGTGGTGACACAGTGACCACATTGATCAAGTGGGAGATTGTTATAGTTGGTGACTATCTGTGGTCACTCACCCGTGAATATCGCGCACGCCAACAGCTTGGATAAGGGACGACGCGGAGGCGCATCATGCAACATACGCATATTCGACAAGTGAAACGGCCGCAATGACAAGGCGGAGTGCAGCGAGCAACACGGTCCTATAAATCGGTGACGGATGCGTGCAGGGAGCCCTAATCGCGTAAGCAACCCATTCCCTCTTCTCTCTCTCGCTTCTATAGTTGTTTACTTAATACTTCCCTTTTAACTCACTATTTCAACGAGTTTTAATTTCATTAGTCCCACTTATCACTAATAATAATTTATATAATCATTTATTAATTCATCTAACCTCCCACTAACATTCCGTAACATGATATACAATAGGTTTCAAATTAAATAAATATATATACTTTATTGTAAATTAATTCATATTAATCACCATTAGTCCCAAGCAAATTCTAATTGAATATAAATCATACTAAGTCATTAGCAACTCAACATTAGTAAACAATAAAAATGATTCGCCACATAAGAGTCATCATATGTATCTTAATACATTAATCCTATAAACTTCTCATAATTTTCCAGATTAAATTAACTCCTTAATCTAACTTGTCTATTTATCCCCTACTTGCATTGTAATTTAATTACTAATCATTCCTGTTGGTAGAAGGGTTATTCATAACACCACGACTACTCACCTCAATAGTCACGAAATCATCTAATTATTGTACTAACTTACCGAGACGATTCAACGTAGACACACTCGGAATGATAAAGAATGTCGGCGTGCACGACCGAAATCCGTTGTGCACGTCGTTGATGTGAGAGCGGCCTAAGTCGATCATTCCACGAGAGTACTCGATTCCTATCTCATCTTGTTCGCCTTGTCGCGCTCGTCGATGTAGTACTGCTCGATTGCCGAATCGATCACATGAATTGAATCGGGCCTTTTATATTACCCTCGGGCACGTGGCACACATCCCACGACCAATCAATTTTTTTATAATTTTATATTTTTTTCCTGTTAGTTGAAAAGATTAGAAAACCCTCATTAGTTCGAAACTTTATGGCTCGTGCCACTGAATTTTTGGGTTGTGGCCTATAAAAGTAGTTTAATAAATCTAAAAAATTAAATTTAACGTTGAAAAATGAAATATTTTCTGTTTGTGGATAAATTTAGAGATAAAAGATTATAAATTTGTAGTTTTATGCAAAAATAAGCTATAATTTGAAGAATGTAAAATAAATAATCGATTTTCTTTACTAACTTATAACAAAGTCAACTTTTTCATTAATTATCAGTTACATTTTTATCTTTGTTTATGATTTGAAAAAAAAAGTAAAGTGTAATAGTGAATTATGTTTTGTTTTACTTATTTTCGTTTCTCTTCTCGAATATATTTTAAAATGTTATTTCAAACATTAGTAAAGGATAAAAAATATAATTAAATAAATAAAATATAAATATAATTATTATTATGGTATATATTAGGTAAGTGGATATTTTTACAGTTTAAGGTGTATATATATGTGTGTGCGTGTATGTGTGTATGTATTAAAAAAATAAATATCATCTATTATTCTATTGACACCTTGCCAAACTTAATCTTAATATATTAATTTTATGGTTATAATTTATTATAAAAAATTTTCATATAATGCTTAAAAATATGTGTGATAAGGTGTTACTAAAAATGTGTTTTACATGTTCACTAATCACGGATATATATATATATATATATATATATATATATATATATCAATGTTATTTAGCCTTTGTTTGACATGTAGCAGTTAATAGTGATTAACGACTAAATATAAATGATTAACAATAGCAAATTAATTATTAAATTTAATAAAAATATTTAGCAAATGTAGCATTTGAATCAATCAATAAATATTAAATGATTAAAAAGGGCACAACAATTTAATAACATATTTTTATTTTAAGTATTTTAATATTAATAAATAATAATAAAATAAATAGCTAATCAAATAAGTTAATAAAAAAATTAATAATAAAGTGATCATGTAGTATAAAATAATAAATGTATAATAAAAATAGTAATTAATATTATAATTTTTTGAGAATATTCTAAAAATAAATTTTAATACGTTATAACTAGATTTTTCAAGCGTCTCAAAATATTGAATTTCAAATGCTTGTCGTTATTATTAATTATATTTAAAAAATATCTTAAATAATGTGTTGATTTGGTCAATATTAGACATTATTTTAAAGATGTGCCAAATAAGACTTTAATCGATCAACTCTATCATAAAATCATTCATTGATTGATTAAAATAATAATATTTGGAAACTAACAAAACATAACGAAATGGTCCCTTTGAAAATTGAAATTAGAGCGAAAAATTGCCGTTAGAAATTTTGAAGATTTTTTTGTAACCATCTATTTTCATCGGTCTGGTCACAACAACTTCAATTAATGGGTGTATCAGCTTACAGTACAAAAGTGTACAAACAACTTCACGGATAAAAAACGTACAAATACCCAAACCATGCACGTGATTGTTAAACATCAAACCGATTTTTACAAGTAAAAAATATTTACCGTGTGAAAAATCATATTTACTCGAGATGTTTAAGATTGTCTATTAAAAATTTTGATCTTGATCTTGATCTCCATCTTAAATATGAAATCGACTTTTTAAAATTATATGCGAATCAAAATCTATACAATATGATCTTAAGATTTTATTAATCTGATACTTTTGTTAATTCTTTTAAATTGTCTTCATTATTTTTTTATTGAGAGAAATTAACAGAAGATTATTGATCACATTTAAGTAACTCATCCTCATTTAAAAGTTCAATTTTTTTTTTCTATACACATTAAATTCTCGTTTGAGTCATGCGTGCCACCCAAAATTATATGAATTAGTCGAGATAAAATCTTATGATCAAGGGACTGCGGCACCTGAGTAGAAAGTTTTTCCTTATTTGAACTCACTTGTCTAGCGTTCAAACCTCATTGCCTCCATCTTTTTTCTTTTCACTAATGAAACAAAAACTCATTCTAAAATTAGTTAATATTTAAGTTAATTATTAGTTCTTTAATTCTTTTTAAGATAAAATTTAATTTAATTATTAATTTCATAACTGTCTAATCATCAAACTTCAACTTTATTAGTCCTCCAAAAATATTTTTATATTATTGATTCATAATTTGATATCCTTAGGTACCTCTTTTTATTTTTATTTCATTCTATTGAACAAAAGCTCATTATAAAATTAATTACGATTTAACCTAATTATTGATTCTTTAACTCTCTATGAGATAATATTTAATCTAATCATCAAGCTCCAACTTCATTAGTCTTTCAAAAAATTATTTTTATATTATTAATTCATAATTTATGAATCTCGACTCCTTAACTATATTTATAATCTTTTATATATTTGTCCATGCATTTAAATTATGTATTTTCATCATAATTTTTTTATCATAATATAATTAATTGTGTTCTTCTTTTTCTTTTATTATGATTCATCGTGATTGTATCCCAAGAGTGTTTTGCTTTTATTACTAATAATTAATAGTTTAAAGGGAATAATTTATTTAGTTATTTTTTTTTAATTTTTTGATCATTCTCCCTTCGAATTTCTTGGCTCTTTAGGTACATTTATATTTTCTATATATTATGTTTTTCCCTTAGCTTATTTTTTTTATCACAAATATAATTAGTTATGTTTTTTCTCTTCTGAAAATTCATGGAAACATTCATATCTACTAGAATCTTGGTTATACCATTTCTTTATTAATATTATATAAAAAATTGTTATATTAAAATAATTTATTCTATGTTATGCGGTAATAATAATAATAATAATAATAATAATAATAATAATAATAATAATAATAATAATAATAATAATAATAATAATAATAATAATAATAATAATAATAATAATAATAATAATAATTAGAACTTCAAAAGATACTTCACTTTTCAATTTATCTTAGTATATATATTGTAGAGAAAAATGATCTCAAAATTTAAAATAGATAATTGTAATAGAAGTTCAATTTTAATTTAATTAGCGTATTCACAATTAAAAAAAGTGCAGAAAAGAAAAAAAAAACTCCACATTTTTTTCGTACGGATGAATTACATAAGTTAAATAATTGATGTTATAAATCTAATGTAATATGTATTAATTCGCTAACACTCTTCATGAATAATTCAAAACTATAATTTTATTGATTTTAGTTCCTAAATTATTTTCGTTTTGACATTTTAATTTTGTTATTTGATTTTGTCAATTTTTTTTTTATTATTTTTTAAAAATTATTAAATGATACTTGTACTTTTATGTAAAAGTTTAAAATATATTTTATCTTTTATTACTTAGTAGTTTAAAACACTCGTAACTTTTTGCTAATCTTTTTTATAGATTAATAAAATAAGTAATAACAGATTAAAAAATATTCTAAACTTTTATATAAGAATATAAGTATCATTTAATAAATATAAAAAATTAGGTATAACAAAAAATTGAAAGAATTAATCGTCAGGATTAACATATCAAAGTGAAAATATTAAAAGTTAAAATCGGCTGTCAGCGAAAATAACCTTTTTTTCATTTCATCCAACACTTTCGACAGTCAACATGCAGCATGGAAATTGGGAATCTTATTGTATGTGTCAAAATTTTCTATTCGATTATATATATGTATATATATTTAATAGCACATCGTGACGTCATAATGTACAAGATATGCGCCCCACCATGTTGTCAAGAGAACAGTATGCGTACACTACGTAAAATGTGAAATATGTATACGAATGTGACCTGGAATTGATGAATTATTATTGGCGAATTCAAGATTTAAGACAACCGGAATTATAAACTAATGAAATGTTAATTGCCAACTTAATTTTAAGAATATTTAATCATATTAGTCTTGGACATCTTTTGAATCGGATCATCATATGGATAATTCATGAAGGAAATTTACGTTTTACGATCTTAGGTACATTTAATTTTATTTTTTCGGATAAAAAATTAATCTCAAATTTGAATTTGGCCAATATTATGTGAAACGTTGGACTTTTCACTTTTGTTTTTCTAAATTTATGTAAAAGTTTTTTCAAAAATAAAATATTACGATATCTTTTGAAAACACTTCTGATTCTAAACGAACAACAATATTAATTTAATTATCGAGTCCGATACGAACCAATTGAATCGATGATTTGGATCTCTTCGTCCAATCCAAGATGACAAGGGACAAAGATAATTCAATTATTGGGAAGGACACCGTATACAATAAATGAGGTCTGAGGTGGACAAATGCAAAAAAATCACGGCATAAGATAAAATGTTAATACGAGTTAGTGGACCAGATTGTAAGTTCCGAATTTGCTAAAATATAGGATCATAATACTTGATAATTCGATTAGTTAATCAAATAAATTTTAAAATTGTTCATGAATTATTTATTCGTTAACCGGTTAATCAAAATTTATTATTTGATTTGGCAAACACATCTTTTTTTAAATAAATATTAAATTCCAGAGTTTGGAAATTTACTAAATATTTAAATATTAGTTATATGTATATTCACGCATAACCCACAAATGAAGAACAAAAAATAAGGCATTATTTTATCATATATTACAATATTATTTATGCACCGAACTATGCGACAATCAGTGGATGCAGCGAATAATAAAACAAATAAAAAAAGAGTGCGATAAATATCATAGGAAATTATGAACTTAAGTATAAAAATACATAAAATAATATTTTATTTTACTTATGAGACCATTTCAGTTTTAACAAAAAATTTGAATAACTAACTAAACCAACTGACGATGTTTAATGAAATTTGTTAACAATAGAAAACTGTTTCATTAACTATGTTAAAAGCATAATAGAAAAATACGGGCAATAATAATGTCCTTCCGTTAGCGGTCTATCTTTATCTCGAATAAAAGATCCCTCCATTTTTAATACAATATCTATTTATTTGAAAGTTTTAGTCTAATTGTTTCATTAATATAAAAAAATGATTAATGGTATATAATAACTCGCAAAATTGAAAAAGAAATTATTTCATCAATCATACTCTCAATTAGGTAATGAGTGGAGTTAATTATTGAAAGATGGCGAATTATTTTTTAAATAATTCGATAATAGTGTATTTTATATTTTTTGATTTATTATCATAAATTCTGAAGTTTTGTTTCAACTAATTTATGTCGTCATAAATTACGCTAACAAATGAGATTTCAATAATTTTTTTCGTAATTCAAAACTTTATTAAAATCGAAAAAAAAACTATTTCATTTTATATTATGTTAATATAGTTGAATAATAAAATTATTTTTTATAGACGATAAAAATTAATAGTATCATTAATTCGAATAGAACTTTTTTTTAAATAGCTGTTACGCATAGGGTTCGGGTTTGGGCACCAAATCATAACAGGGAAGCAGGCTCCAGTATCCAATCGGGTTATCGGATTAGGCTCTCTTCCCTGACAGCGGTAACATTAATTCCACTACACGGATTCGGATTGGTCGGGCCTTCTAAAGAAAAAAAGTAATAATTGTTTCCTAATTAATTCTCCTGTTAATAGTTAGCATTTATTATTTATTTCCTTCTTTTCCAATTTCCATCTCTTCTTCTTCTTCTTCTCTATCGACCTCCACTGCACAAAGTGAGGCGCCGAACGAATCGGCTTCCCCATGAGAACCCTAGAATTCAATCTCTTATACCCCCTATACACTCCAACACTCCAAGATCTGTAAGAAATTATCGTTTTTTTCCCAAGATTTATTCGCTCTTTGCAAGGATTTGCGGTGAATTTTTCATCAAAGATGACGTTTTTGGTGTCGTAAACGGAGGAAGTGAACCGAAGGCGAATTCTTGATGGATTTGAGATCGGGGATTTGTGTGGATTGCAGCGCATAGATCTTCTTCGCGTTTCTGGAAGATTTGGATCTGCGCATTGGAGGAAGGGAGTTGGTTTTTTTTTTTGTAGGTCTCCAAATTGGTTTTAGTTTTGATTCCAATCGTTGCGCTTGAATTGGGAGAGTGGTTGGTCGAAGGGAGTGAACAGAGATGAGAGGGCGGCCTGAGGGGCGGGAGGGACAATGACTGGAGGGTCATTGGGTCTGCGATCCGCGAGTTATGGAACTCTGCATCAGCAACAGCTCAACGGTGCCACATTGCCGACGCAGTCGCCGCCCTTCTCCGTCCGCAAGTCTTCCAAGATGTCGTTGTCGGGTGCCCGAGAGAAGGAAAGGTTCTTGCCGTGGATCTGCAAGATCGCCGGCCGCCGGAAAGTGGGGATGCTGCTCTTGCTCGTCGCATCTGTCGCTGTCCTCTCGTTCGTCTCTGTTGTCAGCAAAGGTTTCGTCTCGCTATTGCGCATTTGCCATCAGCATGTTTGGCTTTTATCTTTTCGCATTTTGTGATAAAGCATATTCTAATAATTGACTTCAAGGATACAATAAATTTTGTGCACGTCTGAAAAAAAAACTCATATTTTAGTATAAGATTTAAACATTTATTTTTTTTAAATGATATCAGTTCGAAGCATATCTGTAATATTAGATGCCCCAGTGCAGACTACTTGGAAGGATTAGTCTCAGCATGTTAAAGTTTGATTGAGATTTCGTGGGTTTTTGCTTCTTGAATTCTTTTATTTTTCATCATTGGATGATAGATCCTCGACTACTTGTTGTGTTTCGATTCCTGCTAGGAACTTTTTATCACTGAACATAAGTCTGCATGTTCTGGTTCTTTTAAATTGAAGTCAACCCTCTCTTTTTTTCTCTCTTCTTGTTATCTCTTTAGGGTTTCTAACCTCTAAGATAACGCCAGTAGAATATGATATGTTGTCTCTAATTGCTTGTTCAGATGAAGACACATCAGCAACTCCTGATATTCACCCAGGTTTTACAGATAATGCCCGGATATTGGTAAATCATGAAAGGCCATCAGTTTTCATGCCTACATTCATAACTGCGAAGGATAACTTGCTCAATGCATCAATCGAATCAAATCAAAAGTCTATAAATGCTGATAATCCTGTTCAACCTCCAAGCACAACTTTTGCTCCTCATCCCTGTGAAAAGTTTATATTTGCTCCACCACCAGTTGACAGGAAGCGTACTGGCCCACGTCGTAAGTGTTGATACTTGTGTTTTCATCTGGAAAACAAAACTCTTTTGTATCTTCATTCGTCTTGAAATTTATTGCTGGTTTGCAACTGATGTGGTATCTATTTTTCCTTTTCACAGCATGCCCAGTTTGCTATGTACCTGTGGAGCAGGCTGTCGCCTTCATGCCATCATCTTTATCAGCATCACCTGTTCTCAAGAATTTGAACTATCTTTTGGAAGACAACTTGCTTACCAATGAGTCAGATATAGGTTCTAGCTTTGGAGGACATCCATCTCTACAACAGAGGCAACAATCTTTTGATATTAAAGAGACAATGTCAATTCACTGCGGGTACGATTCACATTATTTTCAACTTTTATTACATAATAATTAAGTGATGGAAACTTCATGATTCATCTTGCGCTTTTATTCTCTCTTTTTGTGCACTCAAATTAGTTTCAAAAAGCTGTCCAAAAAAGTTCTAAAATGCTGTAACTTCCATCTGTATCTAAAATTGGGATTCACAATTTTTCATAGATTTGTTGGCGGAAAGAAACCTGGTCTAGGATCTGGGTTTGACATAGATGATGCTGATCTTCTCGAAATGGAGAGATGTCATGGTGTAGTTGTGGCCTCCGCTATTTTTGGTATAAATATTCTATTAGCATTATTCCCAGTTTTTAGAGCACATCTTTTTTTTTACAAAATTGATTTTATTACTTCAGATTAATATCCTCACGTATTTCTGGTTTACCAGGAAATTATGATATAATGCAACAGCCGAGTAATATCAGTGAATATGCCAAGCAAAATGCATGTTTTTATATGTTTGTCGATGAGGAAACAGAAGCCTATATAAAGAATACTAGTTCCTTGGATGATACTAAGAGAGTTGGTCTATGGAGAGTGGTTGTAGTGCGCAACCTTCCCTACGCAGATGCAAGGCGCACAGGGAAGGTACTTCAATTTACATTACTGATCAACACAAAAAATTCTAAGTGCTGTGACATATCTTTTTATTTATTTGCAATCCCTAATTTGTATTTTTTTGGGAGACTTCTCAATTAAATGCTAAAGTCTATAGTCCCCATCATATCACATCATTGTTCATCAACAAGTATATCAACCTATGATTCTGCTATTTCTTTCTATTTGTATTATATGCTAAGTGCATTTTTATAAAATTAGAATGGGAAATTTTCTTAGGAAGGCATCACACTAGTGGGAAAATGGTTTCAGAAGTAGACATTATTATGGGATTCGTATTTTGGAAACAATTGGCAACTTCCCCTCATTTTTTTACTATAACATTGAAAGAAATAATGATGTTTGGATCTTAATTATCGTATTCATTGCACCTTCAAAAAAAGTTGTCTTATCCATATCGTGCATGCATGCTCTTCCTGATGGGATGACAAACAAATGATGATCCTTATTAGTTACAAGGAAAAAATACAAAATAAATAGATGGTCTTCATTGCCTGAGCCAACATGCATGTCCATTTTATTGACTTTGTTGCTTTCTCTAGTTAGCTTTGAAAACATCAGAGGTAATTAGATTCTGTTTGACAATGGTGTGCATATATAGCTACTGTTGACCAATGTCCAACAACCAAATATCTGTTTAAAGGTTCACGACACTGTCATGTAAGGATTAGCAGATTTTCTTCTATACTTTTGGCATTTAATCAGAATACATGGTCAGTCTTTGATAGGCTTGTCTCTGATCCAGTGAATCATGAGACAATGCTTTTGGTTCTACATCTTCATATTCTTTTAACGTCATCTTCATCCTGGGATCTGATATGAATCATAGTCCATTTGTGCAGTTATGAAATTTTAGTCCACTGCGGCATCCCATACAATTCCTGTCAGCAGTCAAAATAAGTTTTACTAGTTAGGTCTTTTATTATTTTCCATTGTTATCATTTCCAGCATACACCTTTTACTGATGTTGCTTTTGACTAGTGGCTGATGACCTTGCATCACAAATGCTTCAATGATTTGTGCTTCATTGTCATGACATCTTTTATTGTTTTCTTAATGTTTTGTTTTGGGTATATGGAAGATTAAAGATGTCGAAGGATTGGTTTCTTACTCTAGAACCTTGGCAGGTGCCAAAACTTCTTCTGCATAGATTATTTCCCAACGCTCGGTATTCTCTTTGGATTGATGGAAAGCTTGAGCTTGTTGTTGATCCTTATCAAATTTTTGAGAGGTATGTTTCATCTGATGTCTAGCTTCTTGAATTAGTTACTTACCCTTCTTATACTTCCATTAAGCATGTATTAAGGAAGGTATCTGGTTGACATAAAAAAAAATAGAAAACCAAATTTATCACTCAGAGAAGTTGATACTCCATTACATGGTCAGAGGTTTCTTTAGATGCGACTGCAACCAAAAGTCTGAACTAGTCACTCGGAAATAAAGCAGCTATGACCCTTAGTTCACATAGGTTTCATAGCTACTTATATGAAGAGTTCATCTTATTTAATCTGGGAGGAGTCATCGCGAGCTTCCTAATATGCCAAGTTACAGATTACTTGTTATGCATTCCCCCTAAAAAAAGATTGTTTGTTATTTACAAACTACAAACATTTACCTGTCATGTGTTGTTAATGATGGTGGCCACAATTTTGTGCAATTTCTAGTAGTAGCCAAAGTTTGTCGCTATTGCTTAAAATAAATTTGATTCCGAGGGAAGATTCCGTAGCTTATTGCCTTATTCTCATGGTGAATTAATTATACTTTAGCTATTTCCTGAAACTGCAGATTTTTTTTTTTTGCTTTTTGACGAATTAAAGGCAAGTAAAACTTCATGAAAGTCTGACAATGCATAAATTAATTGCCAAACTAAATTTTTTATGGCTTCTAAAAATGGATTCTACAAGGAAGACAGTCTAACCCATTATATGTCAGCCATTCTTCCCATTGCAAGGGGTGGGTAATTATGCCTTTCTATATAAGACATGCACATTGGTTACAAAGGCTTGATCGAAAACTTTAGTCACCATGGGCTGGAACTCCATAGCTAACACCCATGCTGGGAAGGAGAAAAGACACAAGGGAAACTTGGGAATTTATGCCGAGAGACAGCTCATATTAAGCAAAAAGATGGTCAAGAGATTAAAAAATCACATGTACCTTGAAGTGTGTTGTCGATCATCCAACCCAAAAGACAGGAGGGGTAAGTGTGGCAGTGGAGCCGTGTTCTCCCCACAACTTGAGTTAGAGATGAAGCCACCATATTGAGCCACCTTTGCTTAGGAGGACTGAGTCCACTTCAAGTCAGCCCTTCTTGAACATAGATCCAAAGCTTGTCCCCCTCAAAAAGAAGATCCAAACCTAATCTTGGTTTCCCAATTTCACCACATATTCACATACATAAATAGCTATCAATCAACGATTTAGCCAAGGACACCAAAGACCTTTGTGACACACAAGAACTGACCACCACCACCGCCTTATAGATGTTGTCATTTTTATGTTATCCAACGGGGGAGACCGCAATATGGGTATATAAATGGAGAAAAGTCTTTGAACGATCGACCATCCATAGAGGTACAACATGTAACCACGTTGTGTAAAATCAATGTGAGAAATGGTCAGATCATAGCTCCAACACTGATCGAGCAAAAATCTTTGGTGAAAAATTGAGCCTTGATTGTGAACTCCTTCGATAGACATGCATGCACCTTCAAAGGTATGATTCTCCTCATGGCTCACGCGCTGAAGCAAGATCTTCACTGGAGTACATAGAGCGAGATGGGCCCTAGGAGCCAAAATGAGTTGTATAATCTTATTCATTGTTGAACATGAGGTCCCACCCATTTTTTTGATGTGGTATCTCTGGGGTATGGGAAGTGGTAGGATGTAACTAAGATTGACTAGAACTTGGAAAGTAGCTTTTGGCCTAGTTTATGCTTAGATGATGGGAGTCACTCAATGCATGGTTTTCATTCAATGCGGAGAATAGCTATGTTACTTAACATTCCCTAGGTGATTTGACACAATTGAACAACAATATTTTTGGTAGAGAAATATGTTACATTGAGACTTAAGAATACTGTACATCTGCTTCTGAAAAATAAAGAATATTGTACATCTTGTGTGTAGCACATTTGAGATTCCATTCAATGATTGTGCGAGGCAATTTACTAATTTTGTAACCTGTGAGGTACTTTCTTTTGGTGATAGCTGACCATAGTTTTTTTTTTGTTATACACCATATACTTTTACGTAGCTGGTTGGTATATTACAAATGAATGCCTACCGAACAAGGTACCAAACACGGTAGCATTCTTTTCTCCCAAGAAACACTACATAATCATGTAAAATGAACTCTTGTATTTAATTCAAACTCTTGAGTTTAACTCTTAAAGTCCTATGAGCATACAGGTTTACAACCCTAAATGGGTTAACTCGGAGTAGAAACTTAACTTGTAATAAACTCTCAAGAGAAAATTTGGTAAACTCAATGAGTTCGTGAGCAGAATGAAAGAGTATGATCTTGAAATTTACCAAGGGTTTTGAAAAAGTTTATTTTTCTACAAAAGTAGATCTCTCCTTTCATTTTGAATCTCCCACTTTCTCAAAATGATATAATCGATCGTTGATGACCATGAATATCTCTTTTGTGTTGATTATCTATCTCTTTTTCATGTGTGCGTTGATATATCTTTCTTAAAGTCTCCGATTTCTCTCTCAACACTACTAAATTCCGTACTTGTCATTGATAGCGAAGAATCATGAGAGGTAGCTCTCCACCTTTCCCAATTTCTTTCTTGTACGTCATATGTTTTATTCTAATGTCTATTTTTATGACATTGAAAGATAAGATGGACCATGGCATTTTGAATATGAAAGTCTTCTTTCTTTGAGTTGCCAATCATATATTATCATCTTATTGTTTTGGCATTTGCGAATACAAACTATTAATGATTTTCAAAAAATCTTTCTTTTCATGTGATCGTTGATATTTCTTTCTTAAAGTCTCCTACTTCTCTCTCATAGCCTAACTTCTCGTATCCTTTTCTTGTCATTGATAGTGAAGAATCTAGGTAACTCTCCATCTTTCTTGATTTCTTTCTTATACATCATACTTTTTCTATTTTAAATGAGGTTTTTCTGACATTGTCATGAAAGTTCCTTTCTTCAGGTTACCAATCATATATTATCATATTGCTCATCTTATAATTTGATATTTTGTGAGCATAAAATTAGAACGATTATTTTAAAATTAAAAGTATCCTGGACATAAACTCTATGAGTTACGTGCTACGAGTTTCTGTCTCAAGTTTACTACTCGAGTTTATCAAGCATAAAGTGAGGTAAACTCTCGAGTTTGAAAACATAGATAATGTATAATATTATTGACTGTTAGGTGTTTGTTTCTGTTGGTGATCAGTAGTAAAGTAGCACAAGTTTTTGGCTAATAACCTAAAAATATCTATGTTTAAAATGAATCTTAATGCATTGGCAAATTCTTGTGGTGAACAAATTCTACTTCTGTTATCTAAAAAAGTAACGCAGTTATGTATAATATTTTTTACTATTAGATTATTGTTTCTGTTGATGTTTACTATAAAGGTAACACCAAAATTTTTGGCTAATAACCTAAAATGTGTATGCTTAAAATGAATTTGATGCCTTAGCAGATTCTTGTGGCGGACAAATTCTACTTTTGCCATCTCCCGACACTACAGGCGCTTTGATGTTTTTGAGGAAGCCGAGGCAAATAAAGCTGCAGGAAAGTATGATAATGCATCAATTGATCGTCAAATTGAATTCTACAAGGAAGAAGGCCTCACACATTATACTCCAGCTAAGCTTCCCATTACCAGTGGTCTGTAATTATGCCTTTCTGTAGATTAGTTTTTCAATGGAACCACATTCTGAGAGTTTCTTTTTGTGGTGATGTGTATGTAGATGTTCCTGAGGGCTGTGTAATCATCAGGGAACATATTCCCATTACCAATCTGTTCACCTGTTTGTGGTTCAATGAAGTAGACCGCTTTACATCGAGGGATCAAATCAGTTTCAGCACAGTGAGGGACAAAATAATGGCCAGAACAAATTGGACAATTAACATGTTTATGGACTGTGAAAGACGCAACTTTGTCGTTCAGGTAACACCAACCATGCTTCTCATTCAAAGTGAAATATCTGAAGTTCATTTTCTAATGACCTTGTAAGAACTCAACAAAGTTTTTCGAGATCCCCAGAAGAAGTCTCTTTCCACCTTGAACTGCAGCTCTATAATTGACCTTAATCCTTTCTGCTTGAAACTTCTTGATCCTTTCTGCTTGAAAGTTCTAAAGAAACTATTCATCCAAACTTTTTCTAAGTTTTGGCATTGGTCTTTGCAGACATACCATAAAGACTTGTTAGAACAAAGAAATGCACATGACTCTTCAAGTGATCAGACACTGGTGGTGGCGACTGCATCAGAAAAGCTTGCTAAAGCTCCTCCATTGAGAAAGCCTCCTGGGAAGATATCTATGAGGCGTGGTAAGGAAAAAAAGCCAGGAACCAGACGTCGTCATTCTAGAACTGCTACAGGAAGAGAAACCAATTCGATTTGAAATTTTGTATGCTTTTTTTTTCTTTTACTTCACGAATCTAGATAAAGTCATAGAGCCTATGAGATTGGGTAAAAATGGTGCAAGTGCACAAATTTTTCAAGAAATTGTTGATAGCGATTCATTATTTTTGTATATAACAAAGTTTAGAATAAATGCCATTAAGAAATTGTTGGGGATGACATTTATTCCTTCACCATCCAAATGTGTCGATTTTTATTGGAGTTGTCATTTAACTTAATCATGGTTCACTTCCTTCTCTTGGAGGGTCTATGTCAATTTACTTTGGTGAAAGCGTAAATTAAATCATTTTGTCCATGGTTGCCATCAACCAATAAGTCTAATCCAAGAACCGTACCCCAATATACTATCCATTGAAAATGTAGTACTGTTACTTAATGGGGAAATATGAATGTAGAGCTTCTCACTAGTTATATAATGATTTGTGTTATAAGTTAATTATGAGTTCATTAACTTTTTTATTATCCATCATTTTGAGTCAATTTGAGGATCAAATACAAATTCATTATGAATGGTAAATTTATTAGGCATCATCGTTAAAATCATACATGGTTATATTGCACTATTGTTGGCATTCGATGATACCCTTCATTTTTTTATTTTTATAATACCATGCTTTAATTATGCTAAATCTTTTTTGGGGATTTGCTCACAACCATAGGCTGCAAATGTTTCTATGAATCTAATTGCTTCCCCTTCCCTTTAATTGCTTCTGACTCAATTGTGACCTCGAGGATGTTACACATTGGGGAGTCTTCAGAGTGCTACTGTATATAACCATTTGTTATTTTCGGAGAAAGTAAGAAAAAAAATTATGTTTCATAGAAATTGTGCGAAAAAGTAGTTTGAAAAAAAAAAATCACGACAAACATTGCTAAGAAAGCACACAGAAGGAGAAATCATTATTGTTCTTAGGCGTCTCATGGAGAAGTCAGCCGTCAACTTCGAAATACTAATTTTTCCTCAGTTCTTTTTCCCGGTGGAAAAAAAAAATTGTTCCATTTGTCGCTTAAGATTTTGGTAAAAGCTTTTCAGGTGGTTGTTGGATGAACAATAATGATGGAGGAGGTTCATTTATTATGAACAACCAAGACATCAATTTCTTGATTAGCTATACGAATTTGGACATCATAAAAAAGTATTGCAACTTCTCCACAGCAAAAAAAAATAACTGTCTATTAAAATATTGGTTCAATCCTAATATTCTGGACAGCCATTTTGACCAGTGATCACACCAGCTTTTAGTTGCCGGATTTCTTTCTGATCAAAGTTGCAGGTTGGTATGCAACATTCACTTAACTGCAAATGAATCAATGCCATCGAAACTTTTTAGTCCTTGCCAACTTCCCTTTGCAACAAAAACATGGCCACCGTTTCCAAACTGCTTGAAGAATCTATCCTTGGAGTACAAGTGAGGTATTCACTTTGCATCACTGACAAACAAGAAGATATTGTTCTATATATACTTACTGGCGAAATGTCGGTGTGCACACGGGGGTACCAACACCATCTAGTCGAGTTGGACCCAAGCAAACATCCCTATCGGAGTTGGACATGGTAACATTTGCTTGTGAATTCAAAGTAATTGACTCACTACAAGAGTTGGTGCTCCTTTGATTAGGAAATGTCAATTGCCATGTCAAGAAAAAAAGAAGAAGAAGAAAAGAAAATTCAAATTCCCATGTTACAGGAGCAAATGAATACACAACCTATTCTTTATTATCTGAAATTATACGACTCAGATTGGTGAGGTCATCAAAATCACCCGGAGAAATAAAAGCAAGTTTCACCAGTTCTTGAAGTATCATAGTAACACAGTAAACATCACTGTTTCAATAATTGGAGAGCTAGGCAGCTGCATTCGACAAAAGAAATAATTGATAGATCTACCTATTGAGATCATATAAATAGAGTCCCGAATTTGAGATTCGAAGACACTAAAAACCTTTAATAGCAGTCGCTCTCAGAAAAGAAAAATATAAACAAGTTAAAAATCATGTCAAGTTTACTGAATCTAATTTACCTTCCTGACTTAAAAATAATTTAACTTAACGACTCATTCATCATAGTTAGAGGTACTAAATTATTATCGGAGCATCGTAGTCAGACGTACTAAATTATCGGATGATAGCAATTTGGTGATCAGTGCAACCACGAAATATAGGAATAGAAACAGACGTGGGCAAAAGAAGACAGCTTTGTCCCGATGCTTCATGTGGCAAAACAGGTCGCAAGCTTCGGTTGACATGCACTCGTTCTGTAGCGTAATGGAGACTAAAAATGAATCGGATTCCAAAAAAAGTTAACCGACTGTTGCTTTGAGGACAGATCAGGTGACCTGTACAACTTTTCTACACACCATGACACCATGCTTAAGCTGGAGAGCTGAGGGGAGAGCAACAATCCCGACATCATCACTGTCTCTCTCTCTCTCTCTCTCTCTCAGTTTTCCATGGCAGGGCCTTGAAGCATTAAACCACTCAAGGTATAATTGGTGTTCAGGGGCAGAACGAGTTCCAAAGAAGTCGAGCTACCTACCCAGGGCCACGCTGCTTTGGCCCTCCTCCTGTTCTCCGCCACAAAACACATGTGAGTGCTGTCTGCTGAAGGGGTCAGACTTGCTCCCACTCATTGGATGCCACAGAATGCGTCCAGGTCCTCTGTTGAGCAGCAGCTCTTTTTCTCCTCCTCCTCCTCCTCCCCCTTCTTGTTTTATCCTTGAAAACCTTGGTAGTGTGGCCACCCCTCTGAAGAAAGCTAAAGTTCACATGCACGCCACCTAATACTATTGTCTGTAAGATTTGATGTGAGCACCTGTCTTCCTATTTGAAGAAGAAAAATATAAAAGACCCACCTTTACATTCCACTTCTCTTCATTCCTCGCAGTAGAGTTGACATACACATACATACTACACACACGGAGAGCAGACGATAGCCCTTGTTCTGGTATTGGGTTCCGAGACAATGTTAGCAGGCAATGGGTTCTTGTACCCTTTCTTCGGCCTTGCATCTTGTGTTGCCTTCATCTACATGTCCTTCGGGGACCTCGGGAGGTCATTGTGTTTCCCTGCCAAGGTGCCCGAGATGAGCTTCGTCGCGAGGAACGGGACTCGATTCCTGTTGGATGGCGAGGCGTTCTATGTGAATGGTTGGAACTCCTACTGGTTGATGGATCAGGCGGTGGAGGAGTTCAGCAGACCGAGGGTGACGGCGATGTTTCAGGTGGCAGCGAGGATGGGTCTCACTGTCTGCAGGACCTGGGCTTTCAATGATGGAACCTACAATGCACTGCAAGTTTCACTTGGCCAGTTCGATGAACGAGTATTCAAGGTATATGTCATTTAAAGGATTTTTCTTCATGTTTACGTATCATTGTCAGATTTGAGGAATACATTGTTTCTTCTCCTTTTGGCTAATTGTTGGCTGCTGCTACCCTAAAAAAGGAAGTTGCTTTTTTTAGTGCTTCTGTATGAATCAAGTAACAATTGGAGACATGTCTTTTTTTTAATCTGGAAAGGAAGATTTCTGTGATTACTACATTATTTCTGTTATACACCGGAAGTTTTGAAGAACAGAAAATAATCTCCATGCAACTTCTGTCAGATGTGTGTCATCTCTGTTCTTTTGTTTAATTATCTTGTGTTTGCATTGTTTACTGTTTATGGAGGCATATGTAATGATTGGAGTTTGCAGGCGCTCGATAGAGTCATTGTGGAAGCCAAAAGGCACAACATCAGATTACTTCTCAGTTTGGCCAACAATTTGGAGGCTTATGGTGGAAAAACTCAGTATGTTAAATGGGCATGGAATGAGGGCATTGGGCTGAGTTCTTCCAACGATTCCTTCTTCTTTGATCCCTCCATTCGCAGTTATTTCAAGACCTATCTAAAGGTTATCCCTTATGCTGAGTAGTTCAGAACTTAATTGAGTTAATTTCCAAGTAGGCATCCTGTATGTTTCTTCAATTGATGCAATTCCATAACAAGCATTGACTAAATGTTATATCTTGTTGCTTCTGGGATTGTGGAAGCAGGAGATGAATGTGATTCTGAAAAGTTTGTTCAATTCCCTCCTTTTCTTTGCAGACAATTCTGACAAGGAAGAATCACTTAAATGGAGTTCAGTACAAAGATGATCCAACTATCTTCGCCTGGGAGCTCATGAATGAACCGAGGTGCATGTCGGATCCAACTGGTGATACTCTACAAGTAAGTCCCCTCCTTACTCCGACAAAGAGTACAAGTTTTCTTTTACGTTGAAACATTCCTCATGAGCTTGTACAGTTTAATATGCTCATCAATTCATGAAGTGTAACTTGGCTTTATCTGAGTACTGTTATATGTTGCTAGTCTGACTTTGAAAAACTATTCAGTGCTGGTAATCTTCAAATGAATATGATTCCTCATTCAGTGGATCACAAATATTTCAGTAGGGATTTGTGAATGTTTACAATTAGGGGACTGACTGAAGTTATGAACTATGCAGGAGTGGATTGAAGACATGGCAAGATATATTAAATCAATAGACAAAAACCATCTTCTGACTGTTGGACTTGAAGGATTTTATGGTCCAAAGTCCCCCGAAGCAAAACTTAGCGTGAATCCCGGGCAATGGTTCACCACCTTAGGATCTGATTTCATCAGAAATTCCAAAATTTCAGACATTGATTTTGCATCTGTTCATATTTATCCTGATCAGTGGTAGGTACTCTCAGTTCTTCCACTATTTTCTGAGGCTTGAGGTGATCTATCAATATCTGAAACTAAGATTCTTTTTTTTTGCTCTTGCAGGCTGCCAAAAGCTGAGTTTGATCAAAAGATGAAATATGTTGCTAAATGGGTTCAATCTCACATAGATGATGGAGAAAATGAATTGAACAAGCCAATCTTATTCACTGAATTCGGGCTCTCAAAAAGAAATAAAGATTTCAATCATACCCACAGGCATCTATTTTACAGGCGCATATTCGACTTAATCTATAAATCCGCAAAGAGAAACAAATCAGGAGCTGGTGCTTTTGCTTGGCAATTTATGGTACCAGGCATGGAAGAATACAATGACGATTTCGGAATTGTCCCAGAAGAGAGACCCTCTTTGTATAGGGTCATAAAGGAGCAATCATGTCGGCTTGCAAAGCTACATTATCAGAAGGATTCTATAAAGGGCTATAGAAATCCATGCTCAGACTAAATTTTTCAATGTTCAGATTTGAGTCTGTCATTGGAGGGATAAACTTTACTTGAAACAAACATAAACGCTTTTTTTTTCTTTGTAAAGCTTTACTACTAGTAAGTTTCCTGTCGATGATGTAAGATAAAATTGCAGATGATGCAACCAAAAGCTAATAGAAAAGATGCACATCCATTATACACCAAGTTGGTTGCACTTGTTATTCACATATTTGTTGCAAACTTTCCTGGTGTTTGTTACAAGAGCCTGATTCACAGAGCTTAATCTCTGTTCTTCTTCAATCTAATGATCTGAGATATCAAGTAATAATTGTGAGGATATGCAAATGATGTGCTCAAACCAGGAACAATAATTTGTAACATGTTCCATTTGCTTGTAATCCACCTTGGAGGCAGAAATTTAATATGGAGTAGGGAAACGGGAAAGTCGACATATTGCTTAGCTCAGTGATACCAATTGTCATCCTGCTTCGAAGTTGATGGATCATCAATTACACTTGTCAATGCAGTTGCCAATAAAATCTGAAAGGTTCTGCAATTGGATGCATCCCCCCTTTTATTACATAATAGGAGAAAACTATAGTGTACCATTATTAAAAAAGTCATAATTATTTAAAAAAATCATTTATCTATGCATTTCCTTTTCTTTTTCTGCATGGATTCTTGGCCTCGAAAAATGAGATCAACAAAAAAAATATTATGCACAATTTACGATGTATATAGTGTATCATTATTATAAAGAAGGTAACAAGTCCATGACTCGGTTGGGGAAGTACTTGTTTTTTTTTTCTTTTTATATTTTCAGCTTGTAGTTTCCAATTGGCAAACATGCAAAACTAATAAAATAAAAAAATGGTTCAATTATTTATGGCTCAATGAACATATATTTCTAGCTATTATATATTCTACAGAATACGAGCTAGCTATATATTCTTATTATGAGTGTAAGTAAAAATTTAAAAGAGCGAAAAAAATATTTAATCTGAAAATTTTGATATTTTAAATTTTGATTAAAAACTAAAGTGATTTGTTTTAGAAGAAATAAAACAATTTGATTAAATTAGGATTCCTTCAAAAAAAATCAGAGGATCTGAATAAAATTTTTAAAAAAGCATATTATAAAGTTTTAATTAATGACTAAAATATCTCTGTTTTTTTAATAATATTTATTGTGTTTTTACATTTTTACGGTGCTTTCAATTAGATTTGAGTATTATTATTTGCTTAAACTATTTTGATGTAATTAAATATGAAAGTTATTCATTTAAATTTAATATTTTAATGTAGTTGCATTTACCACTAGCCTGGTGAGTTATTTATTTTGGTGCAGGTGAATGCCAATAACATATTATCTTGGTTAAATTGAAAAGTTAAGTTCTAAATTTGTAATTTCATAGTAATGAACTCTTTCAAATATTTATATGATATTTTTTATATTTAAATTATTATTGCCTCAAAGTAGTGCCCTAACTAGAATCGCCCAACTCACTTTTGTCGTTGAATAATTCTAGTATTGACTAATTTTAGGATGCTTTTATACTTAAAAAAATCGGCTACATTTATCATTAGATTTTCTAGAAAAAAAAAATCAAACCATACCACTTTCACCTCTAATTCTTATACAAGCATAATTCTCTTTCTAATATATTAAACCCTCTGCTACAATTAACGCGCACAGCCCTAACTCTAACTGGTAACTAGATGCCGTTGCCAGCATATAACAGCCAAGAACTTCTTTCCTTTATCTTGGGATTTAATTGGACAATTAAGCTATTTACGGGAGAAGCCATCGCGATTCTTTATAGTTTACCTTTTAACATAATTTAATTTCATCATGAACATGCAAAAAAAGTGATAAAGCAGGTCAGATGAATAAAAGTTAACATTACATAATACATAATTTTAAAATAAATAAATCAAGTTTAATCGACTGAATTGAATGGTGCATCTGTCACGCAGTAGAGTAATTTGACCAGTGTATATTCTTTATGTTTTCCTTCAGACAGAAATTAATGAAGTGCTAATAGTTCTGCCTATTGATGGATCTAGATCAAAAAAATAAATTAATTATAAATCATGATGCTTCATATCAGTAAGAAAAATTGAACAGAAGAGAAGAAATATCGAGACTACGAAGAGACTAACCATTCCTCTTTGTCCAAGTTCAATGTGTTCAAAATTCCAGAAAGCGAATGAAATCATAGAACTTTGCCAAACATCCAACGATTTTATTATGTTTCGCACATCTCTCCAATTTGAAAGCAGTCTATATCATACAGAATTATCCAAACAAGAAAAAACATCTCAAATTGAATATATGTTCTCACCAATTCGAAGTGTCGTGGAATGAGATCCCAATAAACTGAAATGATGAAACTACTCAAACCTAATATCCAAAGGATAAAAAGGGGCAGAGTAACAAACATAATGAAAATTTTTACACAAAAAAGGCTTTGTGATAAAGGGAAAAGGATGAAAACTGACAAAGGGTAAAAAGAGAACTGAAAGAAAATGTAATAGAATAAAAGTAGCATATTGTGCCTCATCCTGCTAAATAGCTGCACTTTAGTGAGTCTCAGCGATAGATAGGAGAAACATCCCTTAGGATATCATAAAAGTGATTCAGGTCTATCTTCTCTTCCCCAGAATGAATAGCTTCTGCACTTCCCCCATCTGGTCCTTGTGCAGCCATCTCCACAAGCATATACAGCTTCTTTAGTGGCATCTGTTATTAAGAAAACCAACAAACAGTATTACGTTTAAAAATGCTATCCAACGTGAACAAAAATAATATCTAATACACCTGCTGACTGTTAAGCAGACTAGATACACTGCAAAGGCCTGCCCTTATTCGTCATCCAAAGTTGAGAGTTGATAAACTCATAACAGAACTCAAGAAATAAGAAAGCATTCATGAGATAGCAGACATACTTTAAACCGAGAAGTTATTAAAATAAGTATCTGATAATTTGCTAATATAAGCATCTAAAATATAAAAAAATTGCCGTAGGATTGCAAAGACATTTGTCGTAATTCAATAGCTGACTTGAATTGATGAGCTCAAACAGGGACTGAAATTGAAATATAGATTAGGTTTGTGAGAAGAGAGACACTATGTTTTATGACTCAAGCTGTTAAAACCATTATCTAACAGTCGTTATTAAATAAGAATCTAAAACCTAGATAGTATTTTGTGGCATATAACTAGAAATTACAGAATGGAATCAAGGACTTACATCATTCAATTCTTCAGCTGCTAAATCAATGTCATGCTCAGCAAATACATTAAGTTTTTGAAGCACCTGCAGATGTGTTCAGTCACAAAATTAAATAGGACATAAGATTTCAAAACGGAAATACGCTCAAGAATTGCAGTAAAATTTCATACATTTTCTTAAAGCTCAATATGAAGAATGGTTTTTGCTTTGTTATTATTGACTGTGAAGGGCAATGTCATATCAAACTTATATGTGAATTCTTAAGATCCATACCTTCTTAGCATCTGCCTTTTTAAGTGTTGGAACATTGTATGTGACAGAAAATGCATCACATATACCAAGAGACTCCAAAAAGCCCACTTCACTTGTTGTTCCAATCACCAGCATATTTTTACCCTGGCCGGTTCATATTAAATAGCATTAGACAGAAAAGACATAAAGATGTGCAGCATGTAATATACAGGGTCAAAAGATATTGTATACAACCAACAAGCAATGATGAAATCTCTCAATTTTTTTGTCAAACAGTTGGAGAAAACCAGGTTCTTCATAGTGTTAGCACAGAAAATTAAATTTCAACACAGCTGTTTCAGAACTTGACATGTTTAGGTTTTTTTCTTTCATTCTTGAAACATTTTAATCTTGAGTAAGAGATGAAAACAAACCTTGGGGGGAAGCCGTTTCAGGAGGACCAACAATGTCTGTGAAATCACATTTGAAAAACGTGGTCCAATTGCAACATACTCCAACAACCTGAAGCACTTAGTATTAACACACCATGATGCAAAAACAGGCAACATTTATCTTTCTAAACCTTGTCTAGAGGCAAGTGTAACCTGAAGAATAACTTGCAGCAGAAAATTGCTACAAAAGGTTTAAAATGGAGTTACAAGTCGAATGGAAGTCCCTCAGAGCCCTCAGCGCACACGATAGCCAGGGTTGGAGACGATCGGTGGTGATGGCTTTTGTCACGTTGTGGGGGGTATGGCTACAGCGGAACCATACCATTTTCAGGGGGGAGAGGTGTTATATCGAGAATATTGTACACCATGTGTCTTTTTTAATTAGTAAGTGGGGCTTCAGATAGGTTTTTTTTTTGAGAAATCAAAGGATAGGTTTTTGTATGGGTGTCTGCACCCCCGACCCCATTTTTTATTGTCCTTTCTAACCTCATGTAAATTATATAGTTCTCAATTTTAATATATATATGGATGCTACAAAAAGGTAGCCATCCTTCTCTTCTTTAAAAAAAAACAAGTCGAATGGAAGTTGAGAAACAATAACTGACCTTTCAATACCATCGAGAATTATGATGCTCAACTGGGACCTGTAAGCATCCTCAAAAACCTAGAAGACACATGCATATATTAAATGGCAGCAAAAGATGTCCAACCTAGTATGTTACTCATACACGAAACAGGACCTCCAACCAACTTTTAGAAAACCAGACACAAATTTTATCAACATTTGAAGTAATTCTGACAAACCTTAACAATCTGGGCACATTTACTCGCTTCACTGAGGCCAATCATCGTCTCTGCTGAGATCTGTATTCACACTTTGTCAGGAAACAAGAAACTGGGAAAGATACAAGATTAGAAAGAAAGTGAAGAAACATACAATCTTGACAAATGGGAAATCACTGTCAATACCAATTGTAGCAGCCATTGCCGACTTCCCACTGCCAAAGGAACTTAATTAGAACTCCATTCAGTGTCCCAGATGCAAAATGAGATGTGTGCTTACCTGCCGCTTGGACCTTCAAGAAGGCACGTAACAAGAGGGCTTCCCTTGCTTACTTTAACTTGCTCAACAAGAAGCATAGCTCTTTGATAGATGTGCTTATGTCTCTCACCACAGTCAACAATGCCATTAACCCTAAGAGAATTCACAATTAAGAATAGAGGATACTAGTACAGTCATTAGAAGTGAAGCATCTCTTAGATAAATCTAGGAAGTTGACCAACATTTCTAATTTTATCTACCAATGCGTAATGAGTTCTCATACATTAAAACTCTTGGAATATTACTTGCAGCTATCGAAAAATAGATCAACCTGACAGTATACCATCATTATCTATATGATTAGTTATTTCAGTTTAGCTTGTCCACTTGCTAAAATCTCAACATGTTTATGAAAGAAAAAAAAATGTATTTATGTTCAACGAAAAGAAGAGCAGGAAAAGACTTGTTGAAGTTAATGTTTAGGCCACATGATCTTTCTTCTGATTTTTTAGAGAGGCCACATGATCAAGCGAATTCATTTGAACTACAGTCATTCAATATCATGTCATCAATACTACAATGCAGGTCACACAGGAGAGTGGTATACCTCTAATTGACCTGAAATAACATTTAGAAACCAAAAACTGCATGCCATGTTAGAATCATAAATCTCATAACGAAACATACAAATAAGACTAGCCCTCTTAAATCTAAAGGTCATGCACGCAAATTATATGCAACATATTTTCTATAAATTTACTATGCTAACATAACAATCGCACCTGCACCGTTCAAGATCATCAGTAGATGCGCCAAATGCAGGGACAATTTCATGAAGAGCATGCACAAAATCATCCATCGTAACTTTTATGCTCTCTTCATCCACAGGCTTAGTGAGATCATCCATGCTTATTTGTCGATTTAAGGCAAATGAGACTGCACTTTTGACAACGCCTTCAAGTTCAGCTCCACTATAGTTCTTTGTACGTGCAGCTGCATGATGAATATTATATATTTATTTATTATCAAGATCAAGAAAATCATCAGTTAGCGAAAAATAGAAACTACAGCCCGATCTCATTCCGTTTATTTCACTTGAATAAAGTGGCATTGATTTTATTTATCATGATGAGATATCACAATTTTTAAAAGAAATTTTTGTTTAAGATAAATTGGCTGATGATACTGCACCTTTCTACATTCTCTTGAATTTTTTCATGCCATGAACACAATAAGTTAACAAAGTACGATGTGACACAAGTTTAGCAGATAATATGGTAGAGATCTAGAATATAAATATGGTATTGCCTAACATCAATCAGGGGACTAAGACAGTTTCAACTTATCACTTGTTCAAACATCATCGAAGATGCAGCTATAATACATTCAATGATATTGAATTAAAAAGAAAATTGATATCAAATGTCAAATCGGTTTCGAAGTGAAATTGATGTCTCAGGCCAGCTAACTCTGCATTCAGTACTAGGTTGTAGAGTTATGCAAAGATAAAGCTAGTATCGTCATCTCATATCTAAATATGATTCAGTTTTTATTTTAATCCTAGATGTAGCTGAAAATCACAAGTCTAGAACTTTATACATATCTTTTTGAAAATTTATGAATATGCTTTCTTGAACCATTGAGAAAAAACCTCAAAACTCTGTACCATATACAACGAAGGTATTAGCAAAAGGAATATCAAAGCAGTCACCTACTTGCAACAAGGCATTACTCATTCAATCCTAAGATCTGTGTGATCTTTCCAACAATGCATTAACATTGGATTTAATGTTTGCATCAAACAAAATCTGCTTGACATTGTATCAAATGGCCTCCCTTGTCATTCAATGTGTGATTGAATAAATGATCAGATTTTTGTCATGTAAAAAAAATATCTTCTCCATCTTGATGACACATTGGTGGGTTGAGAGGCTGCTTAACACACATTAAATCCTTAAACTTTCTAATGTTCCCATCAATTTGAGAACTGACATGTTCCCATTTTTGTAGGTAACAACTGACCTGTCATGTGCCTTGGTATGTACTCACAATTTTAAAATACTATTTTCAACAATGGGTATGGGTTGGGTACGAGTTGGATACGTTTTTAGCCAAAGTTAAAGTGGAACCTCGCAAAGCTTCTCATGGACGTGAGGGCATCTTCTGAACTCCGGTGTTGTTGTCGAGTGCTGACGACGCCAAAGGACTTACACAACGCCAGTCTATGCCATTGCAATTAATTGACGCAGTCTCGTCTTTTTTCTCCGGACCCTTCGCTTCTTTCGTTTGACCCTTCATGACATGTCTTTGCAAAAAAACTTTCCATCGCTCTCACCTCTCTCTCCCTCCTTCAGATGATAAAATCAAGGCAAAGAGGTGGCCAAGGACTTGCATTGCTACGTTGTCCTAACAAAAATGGGTTGGGCTTTTTGGTGTTAGGGCAATGCCAGGCTTTATTTAGCCCGTTCAAGTAGTACACAATTAAAATTTTAAGCATTGTCATTTGACTTGTATATATTTGATCTTTTAACTAGCTTACTTACAAACAAACTAATTAAATTTATTAAAAATGTGTCTCTGTTTTAGCTTGCATGTATCGTAATTTTCTATATATTAGTTATGATATTTTATTTTAACAAATTTTATTTTGTATTATATATTTATAATATATAGTGCTGTACCCATACCCTGGTTTTTCCAAAATTGGCATACCACATACCTATACCAATGCATCAAAACAACTGACAATTTAGTTCAGGTCAAACTCAAGTAGGTAACAAACAAGCTCAGTATACCATAGGGAACATAAGCCCAACAGCTTAATCTAAAGAATAAGCACTTACCTAGTTCCTGAAGATTGACATCTGCAGCAAGAAAAGAGTTCTCTTTCATTTTGTTAGTATGTATTTGTAGTATTTGCAAGCGACCATTTTCATCAGGGAGGTTAATTTCAACATGAACCTCTAAACGCCCAGGTCTGCCAGTAAAGCAAGTTAGAGGATCAAGACTTCAGACAAGTCGCTCGATATTGAAGCGAAATGCAGAATTTGATTATTATAACCAAGTGCAAAGAAATGTGAGGGATGTACCTCAATAAAGCTTCATCTAGTAAATCTTTTCTATTGGTCATTCCAATAAGCAGCACATTGTTTAATGATTCAACTCCATCTATCTAAATTGCAACGATAGTTAGAACTCGATACTAATAAATTGGCAAAGACCAGTAAAGCATCAGAGAAATTCACCTTAGTGAGCAGCTGATTGACAATGCTATCATGAACTCCAGTACCATCCCTGGTTGATCCTCTAGACTGCATTTTAATTTTTTATAAGTAATAACAGTTCAGTAAGGAATGATGGTGTCTATAACTTGACATGAAACAAGTAACCATAACATCTGAGCATTGTCCATTTAAGGAAAATTATTCTACTATTGTAAGTGCTCCAATCCCTTAAACTGACTTAAAATACTTGCCTAAGCTTTGTCAACCCGATGTATTCTTCATAAAGTTCAGGTAACCCTTATTTTTTATGTTTGTTAAATTTCTCAATACCTGAAAATAACATCTAGAGGAAACATTCCTAGCACGTACAAGGAAAAAATATAATTTTCAACAACCTTGCACATAATGAAGCCAGTAGTCATAGTCTAAAGCCTGAAAATACTCGGAATATTTTGTTTTTCTACAATGTTTTCATGCCCTTTTGGCATGCACATTTTTGTAGCAACCTTCGCCATCCCAATATCCAATAAGATTGCATTATCATCTAGAAAATGAATGCTTCTAGTTGAACATTCTAAGCTGGATTCATACCAACCACGAGTCTTAAAATCCTGATTATATCAGTACTTTAGTTCTTCAGAATCAGGTAATGCTCAATCAGAAGCAGGAACGCCTTTAGTGGGTAAAGCATTTTTTTTTTGAAGGGCTTTAGTGGGTAAAGCATTAGAATACATTACCTTACATATAGCATCAATTTCATCAAAGATGATGACGTGCAAGTCACTCTGATCACCTGACATTATTGCATGAAAAGATGGTAGAAAATGTCAGAATATATTTGCACTCAAGAATAACAAAGAACATGTTATAATTGGTGAACCTCGACTCCTCTGATCATTTTCAGCATCAGCAAATAAATCTCTCACGTTTTTCTCTGTTTCTCCAACAAACTTGCTCAAGACTTCAGGTCCATTAACAATCTACAAGTTCCATGGTATGGAATTATAACAAGAGGGATAGACTACATGAGAAGATAAATGCATGTTGCAAAGATTCTGAAAAGTATAAGGTTTAAGGGCTGAAGTGAACGACCATGTCACCTGCTCAATTAAATCTCTTTTTGTTTCATTTGTAATGAGAAGTAACTCAAAGCAAACTCACCTCCAAAGCATTATTTTATCTTTTATTATGACTAAGGAATGCTAGAATGCAAATCATGCAAATATGGAATTAGCCCTAGGTAGGAACAAAGATTCAGTCCACAACAAGATTATCAAGATCTCAATCGTTTACGATCTATTTTATGATTTTGTCATGCTTAATCCCCTACCAATCTTACAATCTAGTTCATATGATTTTTACAATTCTTGTAAGATCTCACGATCTTTGTCTGATCGTTGATTTTGAGAGTAAGATCTCGATCATAACAACCTTGGACCACAAGATGAAAGGGGCATACTAAAAACGGAGCTCCCCAGCTTCTGGTTCCCTATTCTCCAAAAGGTTAAGAAATAATTGGTCACAAAAATGAAATAAACTAAGAAATAGAAAACGGGTTGCATAGATTTATGGAAAAGCCATGAATGCTTTGTTATCCACTTATTACCCTGGTTCTATTATTTCAATCAGATCTAGGGAATTACTGCTCCTTAAAGATGAATAATGAACTTTATTAGCCTCCTGCATGTGTTTCAGAGCAATCAAACATAAAAAATAGTTTGATACTGGATAATCTTCACATGACTACATGCTTTCATATGCCACCATTCCATCCATACATGATTTCTCAAATGGATGTCAAAGAAAATAAAGCGAAATCATGCAGAAAAGCGTCTACTAAGTCATGCAAAACACAAATTAAGTATGATTGGTAAGTCAAACCTTTGGTTCTTTCCCATTCAAGAGCTTTCCAATTTGACGAGCCATAAGAGTTTTTCCTGTGCCAGGAGGACCATAAAGTAGCATTCCCTTGACATGCTTGATACCCAACCTGTAACTCATATGCATTAGTCAAGCATCCCAAGATTAACAGGCATCGTGGATCGTAACAGGAATATGGATATTACTTATTAACCACATGAGGAGGGAAGACACGAGAAGCAAACGCTCTTCGAAAAATGTCTGCAAATTCAGCACTTAGTCCTCCTATTCCCAATTTCTGAAGATTAAACTCCTTCTGCCGGAAAAGGTTACTACTGGCAGATTCACGCTGATTAATTATCTGCTTGAGGAATGATCAGAAGAATAATTGTATTAAAGCAAATGGTTTTCTTTCCTTTAATTCAAAATGCTCAAGTAAACTACTAAAAGTTTTGAACAATGCAGAAAAAGTAGCAAGACCTTGATGCCCGAGTTTGAAGAAGCTTCAAACACAAAATATGTCTCCTTGGATATCATTCCTCTCTCTTGGGATTTGGAATCTCCTTGCCCTTCAATCATAACTTGATTGACCGTGAAGATATAGTTGGTCCCGCAAAACTCAAAGGATGCTTTTTGACCAATTGTCATCACCTATCAACGAAGGATACTTTCAACTAAAAGCTAAGATCAATTAACATTAAAAGATGCATAAAGCAATATATTCACAATCCCAGGCATGTAAAGAAAATAAATAGTATCATTTATTTTTTAGAGGATAAGTCTTATCATTTTGATCTCATAAAAGTGCACTAAAGAAAATAGTTGCGCTGAATGCATGAGTAAATCATGCTTTGGCAATATCATCGTATGCATGTTTTCATGATGTTTGCAAATGTATCCTAAAAATGCATCTTTGCAACACTAATTCTTAATTAATCATACCAGAATCAGCTTCCAACTAATTCCTATTTCCTTATCCATGGGAAAGACCAAGATGTTGTATTGGCAGGAAGGTTATACATATATACTTATAATCATGTGCAAGCATTGGTAAGAAACTAAGAATCTATTGCCACCTATGCTTTGAAGATTGTGAAGAACTGTATTGATGAAAAGCAAATAATTTAACATTTCAGAGAGGCATCAACGACAAGTTCTGTCTATACGAAATTCAGCTAATACAAATAGAAGCAATATCCATGTACTGATCAAGACATTCACTGAGACTGGAAGCAAATAAAGTAGGGTAACATAAAATGCTTACCTGCTCCATAAATCTTTTACGAAGTTGCTGAGAAAGGACTACTGCATCCAGCTATCAAGGCAGACAGATTAAGCATATTAGGCTACCAACATACATCCACAGGATACAACACAAGCAAATCTTTCAACAATATCTTACTTGTTCTGTCCTATTAGTCCTTCCTTTAACAAAATCCAATTCCAATGTAAGCAAAGCCAGGTTAAAATCATCGGGTGGAATGAATCTAAACCAGAAAAATCAGCAAAATTGTGAGCAGAAAGTGAACAAAATTCTTCATTCAATTTTTTTCTCTGCCATCATAGTAATTAGTATGTCTTAGACTCACCTGCTAACTGATATTTGATCACCAGTAGAGACCTTTGTATGACGACGTTGGATGGCATTAAGAGCGATACTTCCATCGGCGATACTCGGATGATCAGTGTTACTTTGTTAAAGAAATTTCATCTCGAGGTGATACAATAATTCCGCAAACTCGTATATCACAACAATTTAAAGAACATGACAACCAAATACCTTTCAGAAATGTGAAATACACATATTTTTGTTATGAATTAAACCTACAACAACAACATTCGAGTTTCGAGATACATAATTTGGATCGGAGTAAATAAAGGTGATCCAAGAGTTGGATCGAGAAAAGGATATCGTAGAGTGAGGACGACGGAGTCGCCGACGAGGGCGAGGGGCTGACTCGATCCGGAGACGGAGAACCTCCTGAGATCGCCTGCGGAACAGTAGGCCAGATTGGTGAGGGCGAGCTCCTGGTTCGGCGTACTCACCACGGTCATGGCGCCGGCCGCCTGCGAGGAGCCGAAACCGAAGCGCCCCGCCATGGGAGGTCGTCGGAGGGGGATCCGCCGAAGTAAGGTTTCGCCGGAAGGACGCCGGAGAGAGGAAATGAGACGAGATCGGGCAGCTCCGACGAGAGAGGGAGCAGGGGAATGAAAGAAGAAGAAAAGTTTTAACGATGCCTTGCGTTTGAAGAAAAAAAAGGAATTTGGTTTAATTTCCTTCGGTTTATTACTTTTTATTTCGTTGTTTTTTTTTAATATTCTGGAAAATAGAAGGCCAATTAATTTTGTAGTTAAGAATGAGATGATATCTTTTTTAATCTCTTAAGTTTATATATTATTTAATTTAATATGATTTTTTTAAATAAGGTAGGGAGGATGTAAGATTAAATTTTATGAAATTCTTGAAAATACTTTTTGGGTTCATGCAATGAATTATTTATTTATTAACATTTTACTTTATAATTTGAGAGAAATTTTAATGTATTCCTATTAATTTTTTTTTTATAAAAAGTGTTTATTACTTTTAGAGATAAAGTACTTCCCCTATTACAATCCAATTCATTTTATGTTTTCTTCATTTTTTTAATGCATATAAGATAGAAGACATACAAATGCTAACTAGAATCCCATGCTAAACAACTTATTGGAAAAAATATATAGCCATTGGGTTTAATACATTTATTTATGATCATATTTACTTATCAACTTTTTTGTGAAAATACAAAAAAAATTACAACAGAAATAGGATAGTGAAAGAAGAGAGTTTATCACATTAATTACGAAAATGCCATATATCATGATTTCATATTTATTATATTTTTTCAAGAGAGTGACAATTAAATTATTCGTTAAAATGTAACCACTAAGGAAAAAACCAAAATTTATATCCATTAATTTTCAGCTTTTCTTTGTTTATTAACTATAATAAGTAAATATATGAAAGGCGAAAATTCAACATGCTATGCTTAATTATTATGTTAGCATGTAAAGTAAATGTCCTTTAACACTCATTACATTACATGTCCATTTAGTAAAAAAGAAATCTAACTGCCCATCAAATTTTGTGTCATTTAAAAAAAAAATGTACTTTTATTTCTTATGATGACGAAAGGCCTTCACATCTATATGGGAAACAATCCGTTGCATCCACTTCTCACTATACACGATAGAGAAGTCATATTACAAAGGATAAGTCTAATATGAAATAAAATAAGATCAAGGTAAAAGAGTTTATTTTGTATATTTCATTTTTTTTTCATTTTTCTTCCTATTCTTGTTCGTTTTTTTTTCTTTTTTTCAGTGTAAAATGGACAAAAAATATGATGCAATCAAAGCTCATTAAAAATTTCCCCGAAGAAAAAACCCATTTAAATTTTAAGTAGAGGTCTCCTGAACTAGAAATTGGCCTACATTGTCGAACCCTTTACACAAAAGATAGGACTAGGACTTGGGATTTCTTTGGACATTAGTGTTCGGCCCAAGCATTTAACGTTTAATGGGTCAAGAGAGTCTAATCATTTTTCAATAACTCGACATTTCTATCTTTATATATGGATCGATAAAAGTCGAGAAACCCATGATATTTATTGATTAATGAGACTAATATTGGTACATTTGATAAGTGATGATTTCTTAGTAAACCGTTGAAAAGATTTCTCAAGTTTAAAATTTAAGGGTCTGTTTGGCAACCCACGAAATATTTCAAGGGTTGCAAAATTTTTAAGGAAGTAACTTTTTTAAAAGTGGGTTCCTCTTTTTTTTTTTATTGAATAGAAAATTTGGATTTTTGGATGTTTGGTTACCATCTTCGAGGAAAAAAACATGACATTCCCGTCGAAAATTTGGACCTCTACGGCGACCCATTGCAGTCGTGCATCCCATTTTTTTGTCGCTGTTGCCGGCATTGGAGCAGGAGCCAGTGAAGAAGTTGTCGAAGAAGCTATCCATGGGAGTGATCATCAGTATCGCGGTGGCAGGAGGGGTCGTGCTGCTGGTGGTGCTCAACTGCACGTTCATCCACCGACAAAAGATGAGAGGGCAAGGAGGAGGAGGAGGCGATAAAGTCCTCCAGATGGGCGTGTCGAGGTCCGCAAAGATGGAACATCTTCGTCGAAGGAAGAGATGAGCGACAGTGGAGGCCCGGCAGAGGGGGCATGGGAGAAGAAACTATTGGTGTTCGTGGGGAAAGGAGGAAGGTACATATTTGATATGGAGGACTTGCCGCAGGAGTCGGCGGAGATGCTGGAGGAAGGGACGATGGTGGTGGTGAAGCGGCTCAAGAACGTGGCCGCGTCAAAGAGAGAGTTCAAGAGACGTCGCCAGTGTCCTATGATCTACGTCCAGCGAGCAACCTATAAGGTGGATGGAAGACACCTTTAGGCCTCGTCAAATGAGGTGCGAGCTAATTTTTTTATTCCAACGGATAGATGAGTTTTCGGAGAATTTTTATCTTAAAAATTTGGTTTCCAAACGTACCAAAAGACTTTTCTCCAATCAGCGACAAAAAATTTATGGATTGAGTCAAATCCATAGGAATAATGGATTCCCAAACAGGCTGTAAGTTTATGAAGGTGGGAAATTATATGCCATTTTTGTTGAACTTGTTCTTAAAAGATTGATGTATTTCAATATTTGTTGATCGAAAGATCTTTTTTGGTGTTCGTGGCAACCTATTCTAAGTCATGTGAAACATTGTGGACAAAATTAAAAGTTTTCCAGATGCAATGAGTTTCAAAAGTGCATAAAATGTAACAACAAATTAATTAAAAGCATTATGGTATTCTAGAAATTATAAAAAGCAACCATTATTTCAAAATAAATTATTACAATAAAAAACTATATTGATTCCATAATAGTAAACATTATATATAAGCAGTTCTATGAAATTATAAATCTTGTTGATAAGCGTGAGTGACGTATGGTCTTCAAAATAAATATTAGGGAGCAAAAAGATTGATGTATTTCAATATTTGTTGATCGAAAGACCTTTTTGGTGTTCGTGGCAACCTATTCCAAGTCATGTGAAACATTGTGGACAAAATTAAAAGTTTTCTAGATGCAATGAGTTTCAAAAGTGCATAAAATGTAACAACAAATTAA
>LTAE01000563.1:0-19077 GCA_001647135.1 Pontederia paniculata
CCTTTCTAAATCTTTCATAAATAAAACATAACACAATCTATAAATTATAATGTAATAATAACAACATAAATAATAATAATATAGTATAGTAATAAATTAATGGCCATAATAAATATTATTTAAATAATATATTAATATTACTATTATCATATTATGAATAAAAAATATAGCATTAATTATTAATTATAAGTATTATTAATTAAACTAGCATTTTTATTAATTATAAATATCATTTATTATTATTTATTTTGAAGGTTATTAATTAATTAAATACATTAATATATGAGTTTATAATTTAAGTTGATAAATTTCAATTCAATAATACAAAACTTGTAGCTTAATAATATTTATAAAGAGTATTTTGATAATATGGTACATATTAATTTATATAAGTAAACATGATAATATGAATGATCACTTGGATTACTTATATATAGTAAACAAAGTAATGCACATTACTGATAATTTAATATATGATAATATTTCTATTAAATAATATAAATTACTAAGCCATATTGAGAGATAATATAGTAAACGTATTTTAGTAGCAATCTTGTGAGATTTGGTCATCACTTGTTAAGGATAAGTATATCTTGCAATCATATAATTAAGATTATAACTGCCTAATCTTTAATCATATCATATAGATGAATAGTCTAAAGTCAATAAGTACGGATCATATCATACATTTACTTATTAATGTACTGTACCAACTCCAAAGACTATATTGCATAAAGTGTAAATATTCACACATAATTATATAGCGTATTAACAATTAAAATATGACATTGTTTTATAGATGACAACATGACTCTATTTACTATATTAAGTTTAGGACATACCACCTAAATTTACATTTAAGAGTTTTCCTAATTAATTCAATTTTAATAGATCAATATTCCTATCAAATAATAATTGTGTTGTAAATAATTGATTTATTTAAAATTTTCAATGACTATTAAATAAAGAAAAAAATACTTTTTAATTTTTTTTAAAATTGTCCCTTACTATATGAAACTATTAGCTCCCGAACAATCTTCATCGCTTCATATCATACATCTAAGTATGGTGGATAATATTCTTAACAAACTACATTTTTTTTTCAATTGTCACCTTAATGTTCGGGAAGCAACATCGATTCTCTAATCCATGCGGCACTAACAATTATGCGCACTGGCCAGAGTTTCGATCCACCATCGAGTCCGACGAATTTGGTATTGTCCCATGTCGGGTGTCTGGCCATGAACCTACTTATCCGCTTATGAGTTCATCCCAACCCCGATAAATAATAATTTTTTTATGATATATATAGGCTACAACACCACTTTAAGAAATAATCTAAAGATTATGAGCCGAACCTTGTGGTCTCTCCCTTGTTTCCCAACAAAATGTGACGCTTTTGATCTCCTGCTCCAGAAATGCTCCCATGCTCTGCAAGCAAAGCAAATCCATGCCCAAATCCTCCTCCTCCACCACCACCACCACCGCCGCCGCCGCCGCCTTCATCATCCCTCCGCCTTCCTTTGCGCTCGTCTCATTTCCGTCTACAGTCGCTTCGGCCTCGCCCGTGATGCTCACGCCGTCTTCAATGGCGCTGCCGCCGCCCTCCACCACCAGCACTCCACCCTCCTTTGGAACTCCATTCTTCGTGCCACGCTTGGACATGGCGGCGACGACCACCACCGCCGCCGCCACGAACAGGTTCTCCTTCTCTACCTCCGCATGCGAGCTCTCGGTGCCATCCCCGACGGCTTCACCTTCCCCCTCGTTATACGAGCATGTGCCGCCGCTGCCTGCAGCAAAAGCCACAGGCTCAGCAGCTGGGTCCATGGTCATGCTGTCACTATGGGATTTCGTTCCCACCTTCACGTCGCCAACGAGCTAATCGTTATGTATGGCAATGCTGGGAAGATGGATTTGGCTCGCAAAGTTTTCGACGCAATGCCTCTGAGGAATGTTGTTACCTGGAATACGTTGATTTCTGGCTACTCGCTGAATGGCGAGTGCGGAGTCGCCCGTGATGTTTTCCGGCGAATGGAGTCCGACGGGCTTGAGCCCAACCCGGTCACATGGACGGCGCTACTATCCGCGCATGCTCGATGCCAGCAGCACGAACTAGTTCTGAGCTTGTTCGACGAAATGAGAGCTCGGCTGCGTGTTGCTACGGCGGAAGCTGTTGCCGTAGGTTTATCTGTGTGCCCTTATGCTTGCAGCGGCGCCGGCGCACTGAGCAAAGGTAAGGCAATTCATTGTTATGCTATTTTGTGCGGCTTTGAGGGATACATGTTTGTTAGGAACTCACTCATCTGTTTGTATGGGAAGATGGGGTACAGAGAGGATGCTGAGAGGGTTTTCTGGGAGAGCGAGTTCAGGGGGTTGGTCAGTTGGAATGCATTGATCTCCAGCTATGCAGCTGGTAGTTTATGCAACGAAGCATATGAAATATTCTCCAAGATGCAGAGAATTGGAGAAGTTACGCCGAATGTAGTCACTTGGACTGCTGTCATAAGCGGATTTTTGTTGGCGGGGATGCTCGAGCAGTCACTGGACCTCTTCAGGCAGATGCAAAAAGCTGGAATCGAGCCCAATTCTGTCACAATAACAACTCTTCTCTCAGCTTGTGCAGAGTTATCAGCACTGCCTTTAGGAAAAGAGGTTCATGCTCACATACTTCGGAGTTCTATGTATCAAAGTTTGCTGGTTGGAAATGGACTTCTAAACATGTACATGAAGAGCGGCAGTCTGAGTGATGGACATCGTGTATTCGACCAGATTGGGGAGGACAAGGATTTGATCTCATGGAATTCAATGATTGCTGGTTACGGAATTCATGGACTATGCGGTGATGCTCTCGCAGTCTTCGACGACATGGTTAGAGCTAGTTGTGAGCCGGATGAGGTGACCTTCGTTTCCCTTCTGTCAGCATGTAGTCATGCTGGCCGTGTTTCAGAAGGCCGCGAACTATTTGAGCGTATGGTAAGTGAATTCAATATTTCACCGAGCATGGAACATTACTCTTGCATGGTGGATCTTCTTGGCCGTGCAGGGTTGTTAGGAGAAGCAATCGAGTTCATAAGGAAGATGCCCATGAAACCAAATCCTTGTGTTTGGGGAGCTTTGCTGAACTCGTGCAGGATTTATGGGGATTCGGCAGTGGCTGAACACATTGTATCAAGTGTACTGGGGTTTGAAACTGAGGCTACTGGGAACTTTATGCTTCTTTCGAACATATATGCTACTTGTGAGAAGTGGGAGGATTCTGCAAGAGTAAGAGTACTGACAAAAGCCAAAGGTTTGAAGAAAAACCCAGGGCAAAGTTGGATCCAAATAAAGAATGAGTTTTATGCATTCTCCGCGGGAGGAAGCACATTACAATCTGGGATGGAGCACATTTACACTATTCTTGAGTATCTGTATCAAGAAATGGAGAATGAGAATCTTGGAGTGGAGGACATGGAAATTATTCAAAATGCCGTTGGAAAGGGGCAAGAAGCAGTGAGTTGGTGTTGATGTGCATTTTTACTTTGATCTATTTGCCTCCCATTGCGTGATCGCCAGAGACCTTACATATTATATGTTTTCTTGGGTTGATTATTATGTGCTGGTTCACCAAGAAGGAGGTGCAGTTGGGTCACTCTTCCAAGCACAGCTAAAGAGTGATCTTTTTTTTATTAATAATTATTATAGTAACATTGACTAGGTTAGAACAATACTTGATGATTTCCCTTTATCAAAGCACAAATGGAATATCTTATTTCTTGCAAATAAGAAAAGCTCCAATTAAAAATATAATGAAGTATTCAAACTATAAGCATTGGTTCATATATAGACAATTAGATATCTACGAGTTTGAACTTTGAAAATTTGTCATATTAAGGATAATTACACTAATAATGTTAGATTACGTAAAATATATGTTAAAAGGGGGAAATGAATGTGTAATGTGCCACACTTGCAGCGTGCACGAGCCATTAAATGGGTCATCAATGTGACGGCACTCATATGTCACATCCAATAATTTAAAACCTACAAAGTGTATCATGGTACACACATGTTATTACCTTGTAGAATGTACTATAATAAAAAGAGGCAGGGTTTCTAGATTGTAAGCGGTGAGTACCAAGATGCACATAACATGTTTGTGATTCTTTGAGACCTTTGGTTACCTGGTTTAAAGGATTAGCATACGAATGGACTCCAAGTTTGCTGCATTGCATTGTTGGTTTCCTGAACTTTGAATTTATCATTATTATTGATGATACTAGTATATTATTGCTAACCTTTTACTGGTCATAATTTTTATCTAAAATCTGCTGGACTCAAACTTTTGTTGCCTAAGAATAATGTTATAACAGAATCTTATTGCAGCATTTTTTTTAATATGTATGTTTCTAATAACTGGCCTTTTCCTCTGGCATTTTTTCCTTGTCTGTTCTTGTTATTCCATTCATCAAATAGTAAATTTGATAAACATGGCATCAAACCAGAAAAGAAGCCCTTATTTCATTTCAGCCTGATTTCTATATCAGAAGAATCTCTTTCATTTATTTTTAGCCCCCCATAAGAAACTGTGGAGTTCCATCTTCTTTCTTATCATTTTAACTGTCGTCCTATTATTTTTTATTTTAACAATGCTTGTTATCATTCCTAAAGAAATCTTGTTAACAAAGCTTCTCTTTGAGTCATATCCCATGGTTGGATGTCAATTCAGATTCTTACTCAGCGACTCTTGTTGGCATTTCTCTTTTTCATATTTCCATTATTGGAATCCAAAGAATTTCCTGGCACATGTGCTTCATTCGCAGTCATATTTGAATGCCAAGAATGATGAAGGTGAGAGGGAGCAAAGCTTGAAAGTCTCCTGAGCCTGTAAAGCTAGCTGTCCTTGCTGAGTCAGTTAAAGCTAAAGAATGGGTGGAGTTCGATGAAACAGATGAAATGGAGATGAGGTCGAGTATAAAGAAATTGAAGAAGTCGAGGAGGAAGAGGAAGTTATAGAGGAAGTGCAGGATGAAGATGAAGAAGTAGAGGTGCTAACAGCCAAAGAAAACAGTGCTGATGCCAATGATGCGCAGGTGATGATGATATGGAAAAGGCCAACGGCAGTGATGATGAAAGTTTGATGCACTTTGAGTTTCTCTCTCTTCCTTCTCATGGGTCTTAAAGTATACATTGGTAACATCCCGAGTGATATATGTGAAGGAGTGCTGAAGAGCTTTTGTGAATCTGTTGGAGAAGTTACAGAGGTTTGTTTTATTTTAAATCTGGTATAAAGCTTTTGGTCTGTAAATTCAAAGTAGTAAAATTCTGTGTGACAGGTTCGTTTATGAAAGGAGAGGATTCATCAAACAACAGGGGCTATGCTTCTGTTACTTTCACAACTAAAGAGTTAGCTTCAAAGGCCAAAAGATTTGAATAATACTGATCTCAAGGTGCATTACACAAATCTTTTTTGCTGTTTCCTCATGTCATTTATGTGGTTGAATAAGCTATTCATACTAGTAGTTTCCTCATGAGGCAGTTGATTTATAGTAAATCCTTCCCACGAAAAGGGAATTGAAAATAAAAAAATGCCAAATGGAAGCCATAAAATAAAGAAAGAAGATAAGAGAAAAAAAGAGAAATAGGCAACAATAATGGAACATAGGAAAGGGATAGACGTGAGAAAGAGACAAAGTGACAAACAACAAAGAATAATTTTATTATTCATTCTTATTTACATATTATTCTTGCCATTATATTTTTAGATATAAAATTTGAACATCGTATTTTATTTTCATCTTAAAAAACTGTCTTACTTTGTTTTACTCATTTTGAAGCATAGAATCTCTTTTCCACTAGATAAGATTTTGTTATAATAACTCTATTAAAATCAGAAACGTAGATCCTTTTCTTCTTCTAGACATTAATTCCTTTATAATGGATCTTATTTTTGAAGGTTTTTTTAATGGTTCTGACTTTTTTTTTAAAATTTCTTGTATATAAATCTTTTCAGGGCAAGAAAACAACATGTTCAACATCGCAACAAAAACATAAATTATTCATTGGTAATGTGCTGCGGAACTGGATGGAAGATAACATGAAGCAAGCAGTTGAAAAGATTGGACCTGGAGTTATGAAGGTAGAATTGCTCAAAGTAGGTTTTGGAGACCATTTCAATCTTCCTTCTCTAGTCCTCTGAGACCTTTAATACAAGAACATGGATGCACAAAGCACATACATGTTAAGCCATGTTGGAATAGGTTTTATTTGTAAAAGTCATATTTCCCTGCGGAATCTTGAAATGCCCTCTTTGTATCTGATAAATGATACCCAAAACTCATCCCGCAACCGTGGTTTTGCTTTCGTCGAGTACTTCAACCATGCGTGTGCAGGGTATTCACGAAAAGAAAGTCTAATCCGGAGTTGAAGTTGGATTCTGATGCACCTACAGTGAGCTGGTGGTTGATCCTAAAAGTGATGATTATTATTCGTCATCTCAGGTATTAGCTGTTTCGTTATAACCTAACGCATATTTGAAGTTGCTACTACTTTGAACATTGTAATTACTTTTCAACACATGTAAAGGCAATATATGACAGACACTTGCCTGAAAATGTTAGTTTTGTTATCAATTGACCTAAGAATTTAAGTTGATAGGAATAACACTCGTTGACAACTTTGATTTAATTCACCTCCTCGCGTGAATTACTAAGGAGGAAATATTTTTTAATAGAAAATTCATCAAGATTTGAACTCAAGATCTGTTATTCATAAATTGTGAAATTAGTTGAGCTACCGATAATTTTAAAAACTTAATTAGTTAGGAAGAACATCATAATATATATAGGCACCTGCAGATGCCCTGGGGATTGAAAAAAGATGTCTAATCCGAAGTTCAAGTTGGATTCTGATGCATCACCTACAGTTACTTGGGCTGATATTAAAAGTGGTGATTCTGCTTTGTCCTCTCAGGTATTAGTTGTTTCATTATAACCTAAAGCACATTTGAACATGCTACTGCTTTGAACTTTTTAATTATTTTTCAACACAGGTTCCTTACTTTTCAACACAGGTTAAGGCAAACATGCAATGTCAACAAGGTTCCTTTGCTTACAAGTTATACCCCTTTTGATTATGATTTAACTCATGGTGCTTATGGCGCTCTACCGGCGGCAGTTCCACAGGTTTATTCATTTTCGGAACTTCACATTTTCAAACTGGACTGGGAGAATGTGCCAAACTTCTGTACCTTCTTTTCTTATTTATGTTGCAGGTAATGATGTATGGAAATGGGCTAACTCCTGGGTAGCAATGATGCCTATGATTTTACCTGATGGATATGTATTGTAAGTGGAACTTTGGTCCATTTAGGCTCCGTTTGGTATTGCTTTTGAAACATGCTTTATTAGGAAGCACAACTAGCTTTTCTTTTTATTAGTGTTTGGTGAGTATTTTTGTATTTGGCTTTTTACAAAATTTCTTTATATCACAGCTCATTTATCTGCCTTTTTACAAAGCAAGCAGGTGATCCCGTGAAGAAAAGTTCTGTGCATCAAAGCTAGTTTGCTTTTCTTCACCATTTCATGGTTTTCCAAAACCTAGCCTTAGTCTTCCTATTGTTATGTAGCTTTTTCGCTAATTGTTTTTGTGAGAGGTGATTCATTCTGCAGTTAAAAGCAAAAGAGTGTACTCGTCCACTTTTAGTGTATAGCAATTAAATTATGGTTGCCAAACAACATCGCACCCGACATTGAATCCCATAATGCTGCAGCAGCTTATTGTCGTTAGGTTAAACTAATTGCTTCTCCTTTTTAAGAAACTCTACATGCATTCATTGTTATAGGCAACAGCCTGGAGCACCTACAGTTAACCATGGTGTTGGTCCGGTGGATTTACTATTTATTTATTTATTAATATATGATAATATATTACTTACTATTTATTTATTAATATATGATAATATTTTATTTTAATTAAATATTTATATCAAATTTTTAACTTCAATCAAACAACGTAATTCATTTTTTAGAATCTCATTTTCATCTATCCAAACATAAGAAAAGTAACTCTTGTAAATATAAATTACTATAATTATTTATATTTCGAAATTATAATTACGTCAAACCAAATTAGTTCTTAGTGGGAGCCCGCAAAACCCTGATGGTGGTCGTGGGAAGAGATATAAGCCATGCTGACTGTCGAGGTAGGAGGTATAAGCAGACTATCGAGTTGGACATCAGCAAAAAAAAAAATATTGTAAGAAATGGAAGGATATTCTTTTGGAAAAAGTGAAAAGGATTGAAGGAGACCAGGAAAAAAATGAAATGTAAAGTAAAAATAAGAAAAATAATTAGAAGTGAGTTAGATTAAAATAAGTTAATATAACATTATTAGTATTGATAACTAATAAAAAATAATGTATTCTATCAGTACGGCAGTTTCACATGTTTATTCATTTTGGCCCGTTTGAAGCTGAGAACCAAATCAAAATTGATCAGAACTTTGGCTTGGTTCTCACTGGTTCCACCAAACGATGTGATATTTGATAGAACCAGTACGAGGTCCAAAGCCCATGAACTTGGGGTCACGTGACCCCAAGTTCAGGGTATTTAGTTTTTGCTTTGTACAAGAACTAATTGAATCCTGCAAAACACAGAAACCAAATTTTTTTTTTGCTTTATTTTTTATGATGTGACTATTTTTCTTTCTCTCCTCACTATCTCTTTATCTTATTTAAGTTAAATTAACTTCTAATATTATTTATCAATTTATTATATTTGTTTAATTATTAAATATTATAAAAAAAGTATTATTATTTTTAATTTAATAAGCTATATTATTATTTGTTATTATTTTTCCAAAATTATTTTACTTATTTAACTTTTCACTATTTTTTCTTATTTTGCTTAAATTATAATTAAAATTTAAATAATATTTTATTATATTATACATAATATTTAATTTATATTATTTATTAAAATTATTAAAAATATTTTATTATATTATCTAATATATATTAAATTAAAATAATTTATTATTATTACTTTTTTTATTCAATTAAATTTATTATCTTCATTAAAAAATTTTGATTTTCATCAATTTCACCAATTTTATTCAAACACACGTTAGAATTAATCTATCAAATCAACCTTTTAGTTCTCATCATTACTTTTTAGTTCATCCAAACATTCATAGAATCAATCTATTAAATTAACAAGTTCTTAGAACTTCATAAAACTTAAGTTCTCGGATTCAAACGGCACCTTTCGGAACTTTCCTTTTTCAAGCTGGACCGGGAGAATGCGCCAAACTTTTGTACCTTGTTTTTGTGAGAGATGATTCATTCCGAAGTTAAAAGCAAAAAAAAACTATGGGATTAGGTGGAGAGAGAGAGAGAGAAAGGGATAGAGAGAGAAAGAGAGAGAGAGAGTGCGCGCTCGATGGTGCACATGTTCATGCTAAAGAGAGACATGACAAGCTCGCGCACTAGCCAAGTTGATGCTTCGGCCCTCTTTGATATGGAATTAAAGGTAAAAATAAGATCTTAATCTCATGCACCTTACTAAACAAGAGAAAGAATAGGATTAAGAAAAAATAAAGAGAAGATAAGCATGTCTCCTGCTTTGGAAACTGTAAAAGCAGGATTAACGCAAGCTGGAGCAAGAGGGAGCAAGGTGCTCTTTTTTTTTAAATACTTAAAAATGAAATTTTAACAAACATTTTAGATTAATTATTTAAGTTTAATAAAAATATTAACTATTTATTATATAAATGATTATATATTTTTAAACATATAATTAAGATAATTTTATATTTATTATTTATTATTTATTATTTTCATTAAATTTATTTAACATTGAATTAGTAGTTATAATGATAATTAATTACATATTATATTACATTATATATATTAATATAATTATATATTATATAAAAAGTGTAAAAGTAATAAATAATATATATTATATTTATAAGATAGTATTTTATAGTTATTTTAATGAATATATAAATTTAATATTTTCTATTCTTGTTTCAACCAAACACCTATCTAAAACTTCTTAATCCTGGAATAGAAATTGCACAAGAATATTTTTAATCTAACACGCACTATTCTTAATCCAAGAGTATCAAATTCTCGAACCAAACGGGCGAGAGGGGAAGAGACAATTTCGTCACTTTAAAAAATCAACAAAAATATTTAAATGGTCAGCGACCTGTGACAAAATATTAATAGATACATATACAAATAAAGTGATAATTGAGAAGTGTAAGAAGAACTTTTCATGTACAAAGAGACCTTTAAACAGAAATATTTTATAAAAGTGTTTTTTATTATTCTGTCCAAACATAGTCGGATGAAGCTCCCAACGGAGCCCTTAAAACCTCTTAAAGGTCTATATATTATAAGATTAGGATACAAAAGACAGCAGTTATAGCAACACCGAGACGAAGCATTGTAAAGAAAAAACAAGTATCGATGACACGGCAGCGAAGAACAAAAGAGAGCTATCGATGAGCAACCCAAGTAACTTTTACAAAATCTTCCAACTTATATGTCTAGCTTGATAAAGCCATGCGTAACAAATAAACTTTCATGTATACCGCAAAAAAAAAGGCACTTTGATGGAATCATGCCTTTTGTGTTGAAGGGTTGTTATTGATGATAATGCTTCTACAACTAATTTATAATGTGACATAATTAAAATCGAAAATCTAATTTATGGAAAAAAATTTATTAAGATATAAGATCATTGAGTATAAGTCATTAACTATAAGGTGCTTTATGATTAGAAGTTACTAAAATTCTTTTAAAAAACAGTCTTTATTTTTTAGATACAAGTGTGACTATAATATGATTTTCAAGGGAACAAGTGAAAATCATTTATCCTTTTAGGTAACTTCTTACAAGATTGTAGCCACTTGCCAATAGATAACTGAGAAAGCAAAATCTGCTGTATTTAAAATTGAACTATGAAAAAAAGTAAAATTTGAGACGCGGTGCAATGATTTCCCCCTCAAGCTGAGTACCAAAATATTTAGAATTCAAATTCCATCAGTGAAACTTATATACCCCTTTATTTTCAATCTTTTCTTTTAGTAGGCAATGGGCCTCTTGTAATCGAAAAGCAAAAAAAGATAAAAAGTTTAACACTACTACTACCTGAATTGCCGGGAAGAAGAGCAAATTCTCTTTTATGATGACAGTTGTCTGCTTTGAAACTATAGAATGAGAAGCATACTTCCTACTTTCATTATAATAAAGTGGCACCATACAATAATAGCACTCCTTGCATTCATAAAAAAAACTAAATATATCAATAAAGAGGAACCAATGACCAAACTAATATTAACCTAAACTATCAGAAGCATTACAAGCACAGCTCTCCCTCTAACAAAAATGTAATAGCACAATCTCACCCCACGAACATACTTGATTAAAAGAATACTTCGAACATTTATAGGACCAAGACCTCAAAATTTCGGGCACTCTTACCAGGTTGAAATGCTTCACGATCAAGCCCACACCTCAATACGCGATTTTTAAAAATCCTGAAGAACCATTCGTGCTTGGGATCTCACTGCTGCTTGCACTCGGGTGGCCGTTCAACTTGCTCCCCTCCACTATTCTGCAAAGTCACCAAGCACCACATCAGAATTCAAGTCAACATGTGAAAACCACCACCAAAGAAAAAAGTGGGAGCAAAGAAATACCCACCTTCTGTCCTTTAGAAGGCTGGTTGGAAATATTGCAAAAGAAATAATAAAGGTCAGTATTTCCGGCAAAACTCGAGCACATGACAGAAACAGGATGAACTTGAATATCACAGAGATACCTTCTTCTTGGGTTTGACTGGTACCTCATCTTCATCATCATCCTCATCTTCATCCTCCTCTTCATCTTCTTCATCCTCGTCATCCTCTTCGTCGCCATCATCCTCATCCTCCTCTAAATCCTCGAGATCATCACCCTGAACAGCCTCTCCCGTGAACCAAGAAACTGCATGAGGGATTATCTTGTCTCTAATAGTAGACCTGGAGTGTAGTAAAGGCAAATGACAACATATATTTATAACAATTCTCAAAAGAATATCATCATGTAAAAGAAAGTATAACATTAGGGAGTAATGATTGTATAACATCAATCTTGTAGCAAATTGAGCAAAAAACAATAATCCAAGTTTAACAACAAATCACACACTCAAAACAATTCATGACAAAAGATAGAAAATTTACTTCTCAGGTGATATAAGTATACAACATAAGGCTTACCCAATGTCATAATCCAACTCCATTTGATTCTGCAACTCTTCAGCCTGTCAATAAAATGATAAGTTATATATGTAGTTCTAATCACAGTTATTCACCCACACAGTTATGTGACTTACTGCCTCTTCATCAAGCTCTTCCTCATCATCAGGGACCTGTGGTGGATTAAAGAAGTTGAAGAAACTATCACAACTTTCAGTTTTGGTTATAGGCTTAGCATTCTTTGAACCTTTTTTCGGCTTCTTCTTAAGAATCTTCTGAGTCAGACACTTGCCTGGATACCATTCAATCTCAGTCCTATGGATAAGGAAGCAATCAGATAAAAGCTAAGGTAAAGACATGCATAAGATGTTTAAACAGCATGTGGTAAAATAAGTTACCCTATTGCTTTCTCTAATATTGGCTCATCATCATCAATCATATGGTAAGTTTTTTTCAGAACGGTGTTCTTGAAGTACGGGTTTGTATCAAAATAAAATTCAAGTGTAAATCCCTTAGGATCATCATTTCTGTGCCACTTAATATCCTTCAGATACTTCAGAGCTCCCTCATCACGCTCTTGAATCTACCACAAAAGGAATAGAAGATTCACTTCTCAAGAACAACAACAACATAGCATAAAATTTTGACAAAAATAATATATTTAGAATACCTCCTCAGTCAGAACTTCATTTTGCTTCATAGCATTGAGCCAAAAGTCAGGCACACCTTTTTCTGCAAGGAGAGAATAAAACATTGTATATGAAGAAACATCCAAATGGAAAGCCCGTTCCTTTAAATAACACCCCACATACCTTCACTTTCGTTGTCCTCGGAAGGTTTTTCCTCTGCAGATTCATTTGTAACACCTTCAACGTCCACCACACCATTCACAATTTCGTACCTCTGTAGACATACAAATGGAAATGACTTGAGAAACTATATATTAAGATCTAAAGATATAATAGATCCCTACACCAGATTATATGTTCTAGAATATTCAGCTTTAACAGCAGTAACCCATAAGGCATTGACTTTAGGAAAGTCAAGAACAAAGAAAACTACAAAACAATGTACCTTAGTGTATAGTGGATCGTAAAGTTTCTGGTATTTAGCCTCAAGGGCAGCTCTTTCTTCAAAAAACTTGGCTTCAAGCTCATCATGTTGGCTCTGAAAAATGTGCAACATACTATGAACATTAGCATAATTAGACTCGCAACAAAACTGTGATGCCCCCATCTACAGCGCATGATAGGAAAATAACAGGGTACAAGGTGAATGACTTTGCTTGAAAGAGGGTTTTTTTAGAAGGTCCTTGAAAGAGAGCTGAAAAGATAAATAGATTCACAATTTTCTCGGGAGAAACACACACAAACCAAAATATTAAGAAGGCCATGGAAATCAATTAGAATGTTTTCCAGATATCTTTTAAAAGAATTTTAGTCAATCTGAGGACATATCAAACATATTAAGTTGTTCGACTCAACCTGAAGTCAATGCTCTTCCCTTTTTTTTGACAAAATACTCTTCCCTAATTGCATTGTCAGAGAAGCAATTGAATGACCATTCACCTCCTAAGTTGACGGGTTTGATGAGGTCAATGATTCAAATCTGGTAGGAGCATGGACATACTAAAAGAAGCATGGAATGAGCACAAACATTGAAACATGTAACTAAAACTCGACTCTAGTGGGATCTTAACAGACAAAAAAGACCAGGTGCAATATGGTTACATAAGCAATACCAATGGAAGTCAATACATTGGTTTGTTTCTTCTCCTATTCTGTATTTCTTTCTTAGTCTTTCCTCATCTCATGTTTCTATATTAATCATCATCCATCTCCATCAACTAAACACCACTTCATTGTGAGATATGCGTCCAACTTACATATATAGTACAGACAAATTAAAAATTTTAAAGTGGACCTTTGTTAGTAAAGTTTAGAAGCAACCAGGCCAACATCCAATCCAATAACCTCAAACTAAACCCTATGTCCAGATTGCTTTATAAATAAAGGACCTAACAAAATTCCCATTTGTAAATCTTATGTGAAAGTTTCAAGGCCATCAGAAGTCGAAAAACTGATGACATTTATTTTATTTTATTTTTTTTGAAAAGAAAACTGATGACATTTAGATCAAACACAACTAGCCCCTGGAATTAACCAAATCCGTCACCATGGTATCCAGATTCTACAGATTGAAAAATTACAGACCAAAACTAATTACCACGCACTTCAACTAAGAAAAAACTAATTCAAAGTAAAAAAATGGCAACCGAGTAAATAAATCTCAGTCCTTCCAACCTAAAACTGGAAGGCATGTCAACTGCGAAGAAGCAAAAGTTCGCAGCTTGCTAACCAATAATGACATAATGATCTCGAAGCTATCATCATTCAAACACGTAGAGAATACAGATTTAGTACATAACAACAGACTGCTCAGGGCATGACAACTCAAATGTCAAAGAGAACAAAGAGAACAACGCAGCGCAAATGAATGGATGGCTTCCCCCCAAAGGACTAAAACAACGCACCTGGATCTCTCTCAATGCCTCGACGCGCTTCCTGACATTTGGGGTGAGGTTCTCCAGCACGTTGGAGTGCTGTCCCGCCAGGCTCTGCAACTTCGTCTGCAGACATAACACAACCATGTCAAAACACAAATCTTTAACTCTCCCGAACCACAACACATCAACGGCAACACGCACCCCGCAAAAGGGGCAAAACAAAATTTGAATCAGGCAAAAGAATCAAACACCTTGAGGGCGTCGACGAGGCCGGCGCGGTCCTCCGCGCTGAGCGCTGCAGGCAGGACGAGAAAGCGATCCCAACCGTTAGAACAAGCATTGACTACAGAAACCAAGCAAAAGTTAAACCAAGAGAGAAGGGCGGAAGGAGATCGCTACCAGCACCGATGTCGGCAAGATTGAGCGCGCCCTGCGCCTTGCTCTTGTCGCTGCTCATGGTGGCGCCGCCGCCGCTCCTCCTCCTCCTCCTTCTCCTCCTCCTCCTACCGCCGCTGTGAGAGAGAGAGAGAGCAAAAACCCTAAAACGAGAGCGAAGGGGGACAAAGCGAGCAGTGGAAACTGGAAAGCAAAAGAAGTAAAAAGGAGGACTTTTTATAATAAGCGGCGGAATTTTTTTATATATTAGAATTGGTTTTATTAAAAGGGGGAGGGGAGTCTTGTGGGACCGAGTAGTATACGCCAAATGTGACTAACTTCGTGGAGCCCAGAGAGTTTTGGACCAATAGCATTTAGGAGTTGTTTCGGGATTTCAAACTTTTGGGGTCGGGGGAACTTTAAATGTTCTTCGCGCGCCGAACTGATGGGATGTGCGTGTATGGTACTGGATTATATGATACAAAGCTGTTGTTAATTTTGTTCAGGGTGGGATCCACGGAAACGAACCAGTGGGATGGAGCCACGTGAGCTTATATTGATGTTTGCTGTTAGAATGCATGTAGCCATTTTTGTCTTCTTTTCGTGGTGTCCGGATTTATGGATACAGTTGGGAATTTTGGATCCGACGGACGTAATAAAGCCGGAGCTATATATAGTGTCTATTTTGTTCAAATACAATTTAAGGCAATTGATTGAAATATGTGTTAATGGAAATATTTTTTTTATAAGTGATACAGGAAAGTGTGAGAGAAGATTTTGTTTTTGTTTTCTTTACCAAAGACAAGACAATTTGATCAATCTTTTTTCTCTTTACAAAAGAAAAATTATCTTTAAATTTGATAAATCAAAATTCAATAGTACAAGATTGAAATAAAATAGTAAGAAATTTCTCCCAACTTAAAAAAAATATGCTTACAAAAAAATTAGTTGAAAGTCGAGAGGATACAAATTAGTCGGGACTAACAATCTCGAATATTACGGGATGATTCAAAAAAAAAAATTCAATGATAGTGTATTTTGGAATTACACTTGTTCAAAGATTTTGACTATTGACTCAAGACTAAATTATACAGGTAAATTGATTGTTTGAATTAATCAACATTTCATTTGAATTGGGTCCAAGTCACTGTACCAAATGTAGTGAAAATTAAGATTATTTTACTATTTAAATCATTATGCAATAAATAAACTGAAAATTTGTCTGCAACTAAAAAAAGTAATGGAAAGGGCAAGCATCTAATTTGTAACATGACAGGTTGTCTTCATATCATCCCTGGATGAAAGTATTTTTTAGGTAAATGATCCTTTATATTTCGATAGTTAATAACACAACAATGATTGATCAATCAAAAATGTTTTTCTATTGATAGAAAGTAAAGTATATTTTTAATAAAAAATCAATTTTCTCTTGAAAATTTCTTAATTCTCCTTCTTGTTTAATAATCATCTATCAAATGCATAAAGATAAATTGTTTTTTTTAGAATTCACTTTTCTAAACAATTATTTTATTTATAAATTATTTTTTTAGACTGAAAGCACAACATTCCATCCCACAGACAGATGAACTGACAGAGAGGACGATCCAGACACTAGATGACATGCTTAGAGCATGCGCACTAGATTAGCATGGTAGCTGGGATGATCATCTGCCACTCAGTTCGCCTACAACAATAGTTATCCCTAAGGCATCGCATGGCCCATACAAAGCTCTTTATGGAAGACTTTGTCGATCGCCAGCATGTTGGAACGAAGTAGGCGAGAGGAAGCTGATGGGCCCAATGATAAATACAAGAGTATGTTAATCGGCTGGACCTTATCAGAAAAAGAATGAAGGCAGCGCATAGCAGACATAAGACATATGCTGACAAGGGACGTCGAGAGCAAATTTTCCAAGTGGGAAACAAAGAGATATTAAAGGTCTCCCCAACCAAAGGCGTTATGAGGTTCAGCAAACGAGGTAAGCTCAACCCTCGTTATGTAGGTCCCTTCGAGGTGTTGGGGCTAATCGGAGAAGCAACATGTTAGCTGGAACTATCCCCTTCCTACGGACGAGTGCACAATATTTTTCACATCTCCATGCTCATGAAGTACCATCATTATGACGCCAACGTTATCAGGATGGAAGAGCCCAACCTAAAGGAGGCCGGTGAAAATCCTAGAGTGTCGCTTACAGCGCCAAGGAAATAAGAAAGTGACATTAGTCAAGGTGGCGTTGAGTCAACGCCGAGACAGCGAGGCAACATAAGAGCTAGAATTCGAGATGCGCAAAGAATTTTCAACATTGTTTCGTAAGGCTCTACCATCATCCTGAATTCGAGGACGAATTCTTTTTTTTAAAGCTTTATAATGTAATACCCAGAATATTCTTAAAAAGAAATAAAAAATATTTAAATAAATAATAATTAAATCTATTAAATCCTAAGATTCAAATTTAAAAAGAAAGTTCAGAATTTAAATTTAAATTCAAATCAGTTAAATATCAAAATTTATTAGATGAGATTATTTAGTTGGTTGAAGTTTTAGAATTCAAATTTAAAATTTGAGTTGGATTAAATTAGGAAATCCTATACCCCATTTCTATAAATAAGACCATAGGTGGAGCCCTCGTAATTTTACCTTCTCTCCCAAAGCTCTAGCCACTAGGTTTTCTCTCTATGTATTTTTTTTCTCTCTTAGGTTTTCTTTTTCGTCTTTCTCTCTTCCCTTCTCTCATCCTAGAATCATTCCCAAATATGTAGGAGACTAGGAGCACTAGAGGAGATCAAGAGGGCGCAGTTGAAGAACGAAGAACAACCCTACAAGATTTGATATGTAAATAGGTGGATTCCTTTAGATAAACATGTTCATGTTGAATAAATTGTATGATAGGGTTTCTGTTAATAAGAATTGTTAAGAGTAGAATTTTAATCTTAGAAATACTTGAATTAATCTTGCAAAAATATAGAATATATGTTTCTGCGACATCACGACCATGAAACAGGGTTTCACGATCGTGACTGCAATATAACAGTCGTGATAGAGATCTCACGGTCCATGAAGTGTCTCGTCACAAACCGTTAGATAGACTTCATGAGCCGTGAATCGGGAAGTGTGGGTCGTGAAGATGTTTTACGCCCGTGAAATACATCTCACGAGTCGTGAAGAACGATATGAAGGTTGTAACGGCCATGATATGCACATCATGGGCCGTGAAGCCGATTGTCACGGCCGTGAGATGTATTTCACGGGTGGTTACAAGCTTAATTAAGAAGATGCTGATATTATTTTTAATTAAGCCATGGATGGTGAAAGATTAAGGAAGAAGGTATGTTAAATATTGAAAAGATGTTTTATTTCATATTATAATGTCTTATGAACATTAAGGATTAATTATGTGGACAAGATAAAGAGTCACCATGCTTCACCTAAATTAAATGAGGTCGCCATATATCTTTAAGTTTTGGGAGCGCAGTGATGTTTAAGATAGGATGGGTAGGGCAACTGCCACCCAGTTCTTGTTGCTTGGCTTCTTCCGGCCCTGCAATCAAAGGATTTCTCGAGCATCCTATGTTGGTCATGACTTGTGCATCCCCATTGACCTATGGCGAGACCTCCAAGACTCATGAGCAATTCAAAGCCACCAAAACAACCCTCAAAGTCATTTCAAAGACACTAATGAGATAAGTAAAAGATAACAAAGATAATCACTTGGTTTAGATACTGCATTTACATATTGCATTAGAGGTTTAGGGCTATTGATGATGATCGTTGATTGATGTTCACTGATGATGAACGAAGATGAAGATTTAAAGATAAAGTATGAAAAGTAAGATGATTAATGATGATGAATGCCAAATCTAAAGACTAAGGATAATATAACACATAAACTAAGGGGGGTCTCAAAAGAATGAAATGAACGGCTTACACGATTGATGATCGGGCGTGACCTCAACCGGATTTGGCT
>LTAE01000563.1:26502-38978 GCA_001647135.1 Pontederia paniculata
AAAAAATGTTTATATATATATATATATATATATATATATATATATTTGTAATATACTTTTAACCAATTATATATCACAAGGACTTATCGACTTCTAAAATTACAAATAAAAATCATATATAGGAGCTGTGTGTTACCTCAATATTCAAGAACATTATCTTAGAGTTATCTATTTTCTTCCTTGTTGCATACTTAGTTATAAACGATTAGACTCCAATAATTCTAAATAAAATAGTATATTGTTCATAACTGATTGCTGGCTTTGGATATACTATTCAAGGGGTCCAAAATTTCAAACCCTGCAGCAGCAAAGCAATTTGAAATCTATGTACTTTGTGACCATTCAACAATTCCAGGTCCACAACCAATCATGCAGTGCTCATAGCGTTTAGAGAAATGGAAATCATGCATGTGCTACTAATCGCGACTTATCAACAAAAGATCTGATTATGATGCATGCATGCATTCTAGTTAAACAATCAATAGGACAGAAAAAAATATTAATAAATGCAAAATATTAGTTACTGATGTTAATCCCATACTTTAATTAACTAATTAATTAATTACTTTACACTTATAAGGGGAATGTTATATCCTCCTAAATTAGGAGATATAGCCTCCTAATTGAGTCACTATGACATGCATAGTAATTTATTAAACTTTTTAGAGTATTTTTAAAATATGAGTGTTAGAAGAATTTTTAGAAGCATGAATTAGGAGAAAGTAGCATTTTCCATATTATAATTATACAAATATGTTGATATGCCTTGAATCTTAATTCGGTGATAAATTTATTTGTGTCCCTTCTGCATCACAATCGCTCGAATAATTAGAGCGACGCCGCCCCGTCTCATAGGAGATCTAGAAATCTAGATAGTTTTAAAATTTCTATTTTTTATTTTCTATTGAGAGTCCATATATAAACTCTTAAGATTTGAGTTATTCATTATCTTGTATTATTTTTTTTTATATACGCTTGATGACGTAGTTCAGTTGAAAGTGAACTTCATGATTTCTATTTCGCCTATTTTACGTAACAAAATAATATATTTATCATGATCGACCTCATAAATTAAAGGTTGAATTCCAAAGCATGGGGGAGTGGCTTACTTTTCATGGTATGTGGATCATATCGAGTTCAAAACTAATAATTACAATACAACTAATTAATAAACATGCATATGCATATGGACGAGGTGCATGATTAAGACCAGAACGACAAGTTACTATTTTTAATTCCATTTGCCAACAAAAAAAAAAGCTGGTTCCGGAGGGCACGCCTTCCTTTTCTTTGTGCATGACCCTGAGAGAGAGAGAGAGAGAGAGAGAGAGAGAGAGGATAAGGAGGAAATATAAGAGTTTGTATGCTTGTGGCCGCGGCTGCACCGCAGCCACACCCTTGTGCCTGGCTTAACAATTATCCGTTGGTCATGGAGCCATCTGGGAGGAGTTGTTGTTGTTTCTGCCTGTCGGAGATGGAGATGGAGATGGAGATCAAATGTGCATATACAATAATTATGTGCATGTAGTTTGGCCTGCCTTCCATTCCATTAATACGACTGGCCTGCACTTGGGCGTACTTGGAATTAATCGATCAGTTTAAGCTGCATGCATGTACAGCACCACAAGGTTGAACCCCATGCATGCAGACATTTCACGTCAAGAAAGATATGATTGAGTCCCAATTTCTAGAGATATTTATTGGAAGATGAGTAAATAAATTGGCCAATGGAATTTTAGCAATATCTAGTTCAGATATCTGTATATTGTGTACTGGATTGCCATCATTTTTATCAAGTTCAGTTCTATGTTCATCTCCTGATACATGCAGAACTCTTCTTTTTGTTTCGATTATTACCTAACAGATATGTGTGTGCTAAGAAAAACGAATTGAAAAAAAAATTATTTTCAGACATGTTCATAAGTTTTCTGATTAGTTCTTCAAAAACTTGTTTCCAAGTTCAGTTTTTTTATATTGGTTACAAACGACTTCTAAAGTTATCATGGTCAAGAAGTAGAACTAAAACTTAAGTAACATTATGCACTTGGAAAAAAAAAAGAAGAGAAATTAACAATACTTTTAATAAAAAGAACATGCAAAACTTTTAATTAATACATAAATTACCACTCATAATTAATTTTTCCTTCACTCTACCATTCCACACAGTCACACTTTTAACAATTTCCAGAAGTTTATAACAACTTCTTATCTAAGAAATTGGACATAGATGGATACGTTGTTGTTTTCACTCAATCCTTACATATTCTTACTCACTATTATTTAATGATTTTACAGAATTCATACACACTTAAATAATTTATATTTGAAGAAAATAAAAAGAAACAAAATTAATATAATGAACAACACATTTTCTCATGTTCTCATTAAATATTAAGTATAACACATAGAATAATCGATCAAAGTCTAACTGACACATATTCTATATGACTAACAACAACAACAACAACAACAAAGCCTTATCCCATTAGGTGGGGTCGACTACATGGATCATATGACGCCATTACGCTCTATCAATAACCCATAACTTTTATCAAAAAAATAATTGAACAAATACAAATATATGTAACATAAACATAACATATTAGGTCTTAATACATACCCTAACAGTAATTAAAATGTAATATATTTGAGGGACAAATCTTATTTCATACATACCAGTAGTGTCATTATCTGAACTCAAATAGCAAAATGCTGATCTGGGAGTTCTAAAAGCCAAATGCAACAATTAAGACACATTTGGGACCTTAACAAGGACCATAACAATAAATCCAAGTGAGAGCTGTGGTTAGAAAATGCATACACCCAGACACACACAAAAAAGCTTACCCTGTCGCCTTTCATGTTTAAATGCAAATGGAGGCTTGCACATAAATGAATCATAGTGCCAAGGTGTCCATAAAGATGAACTAGTAAATGCAAAAAAAAAAAAAAAACAGCCATATCCTAAGCTTAACTAGAAAAGTAATATAAAGTATGATCAGATTTGCATAACGTTCATCGTTATACGCTGTGCTGCACAAGAGCAAAATCAAGTTTCGCATAAGGACACAAGAAATAAGTACATTGTAAGGTCTGCGAATCACAACAAGGATTAACATTGACATAATTACCTAATAGCAAGCAAGGTATGATGAACAAGAGCTCGATACATTTCTAATCTAGTAACACAAATTTGAAAGGTTCGATCTTCTTATTATCGTGCACTTCCCTGATGTGCGGAAGAACTGCAACATATGCATGTTTAATGTGACAAAAAAACAATGCTACTAATTCAAGCAATCTTTTATTAGCAATGTAAGGGAACGCAACTTTTGCATCCCTACAAGCTTCTTTTTTACCTTTTCCTTTCAATGGCAACAATAATCACAATTTCCAGCCGCCATAAAACAATTTTGATGTTGTTCAGATCCAACTTTGAATCTGAATAAAATGATACAATTATGTACTAATGGTAACATGACTTTAGCACAGCCCATGCACTGGTTGTGTCCACCAAGCTTGCCTGCTGCAGCTGCGCTTCGCACAGCTTCCGAATAAAGACCATATACCAATCGTCGAAAACCAACTTGAATTGGCAAGGTTTCTGTGAAATCTTTTTTTCTTTGTGAGAAAATGTTTCTGTGAGATCTTGGATGAACTTTTGAGTCTACACTACAAATTAGAAAATGTACATTTGGAAAGAGCAGTAATCTGAATGCTCTTCTGGGCTTCCTGCTTGCGAACTTGTTGAAGTGTTTGTGGCTAATAGTTCATAGCCATCCTTTTTCTTTCACACATTTCAGTCACATGCAGCAATCAACCGCTGTAGTTGCTTAAGAGGAAGCATAAGCTGCGCAAAAGATGGGCGCTTGCTTGGTTCACTGCAAAACAAGCAACAGTGTCAATATGAAAATAGCTAGGGGCACACTTGGACACTGCCTTAATTTGCAAGTTATGTAGATGTTCAGCTGTCTTTGGTTACAGAAACTGTTCTTATTTCAAAATTTTAAACTTCTGATGTAGCAGGAAATTATGATTGGTTGGTTAAAGTAAGGAACTAATCTTTTACAAGCCTTGAAACTGCCAGTCGCTTGACTAAAGATAGTATTGGTTACAGATACTGTTGATTAGCTGAAGGTAAATCTCAAAAAGTTAACTGCATCATAACTGCATTTTATCATTCACATTGGGACATGAAAAGACACAGTAGTTAGAGCTAGGAAGGAGTGTCTTTCTCAAGTCTTTTTTTTTCCTTATGATAAGGGATACAACAAGCTCGGTTTCGGTTCTGGAATGAGTACTATCATGACCAAAACAATGTTCAATTGAAAGATAATTAACTTCAAGAATGATTCAGCTGAGTAACCCATATTTTATAGATCAGTTATTGGTCTACCTAGCAGGTTTTCTGCAATTCAAGATCTCAGTATGCCAACTAAAGAAAGGGAAAGAATTAAAAAAAAAAAATTCTGTCTCATGTTCATATAAATAACTTGCCTCTCCCAGCAGTCAGTTATTATTTTGGCAACAATTGGATCAACATCCTGGGGTATTTCGAGGTGTCTATTCTGGAATCCCACTGCTCCAACAACTTGCATAGGGTTCATGCCACTCCATGGCATGCGCAAGGTAGCTAATTCCCACAGGATGACTCCAAAACTGTAGACGTCGCACCTGAGAGCAAAGATGCTACTATTACCAAGATGTTCTTAATTATCATTGTTAAATACATGTTTTGCTGATAAGGTATAGGATTAATCGAATATTCAACTCACTTCTCATTGGATGGTTCATTTCGTAAGACCTCAGGTGCCATCCATTCAGGCTGCAAACCAAAAGAACCAATTCCAAATTGAATGCACCTTTCGATAAACATGCATAGATTATTAAATATGATGGCTACACAAATCAAAGTACAGGAAGAAGATAGAAATCACCAAATGGTAGTTTGAAAAGCCTAAGTTATATTATAGATATATGGGAAATCAAGATTTATTATTAAGGTAAAAAAATATAAACCAGGAAGTTTGCTTGAAAAAAGAACAAACAAAAGTACGAGCTTTGTAAAAATTCAATGAAAGGTCTTCACTGTAATCTTGAGATTCAGATATATTTTGCATGACCTATATTCATCTTTAATTACGTAAAAGAACAAACTCAGGTGTAGAGGTCTTTTTTTATGAACTCAGGCGCAAGATAAAACATTCAGATAGTATTATAGATAAGTAGCACTTATCAAGATCGATTGTGATTCAATAGGATCATAAGTAAAATACTGAAAGCAAACAAAAACAGCATAACAGAATGATACCGTTCCGGCAGTTGATTTTGAGGACAAGTATGTATGATGCTTCAATCTTGATAAGCCAAAGTCACACACCTATATGAGTTTCATATCAGAATTCATATTGATACTAAAGTACAAAACATAGAAATCATGAAATGAACCAGATTCATAAATCATAATATTGAAAACAGAAAACAGCAGTAGGAGTATATAGTATCATACTGTGAACTATATTCTTGTGTATGATCTAAATCAATAAACTTGCAGAAATTGCCCATGTTAAAACGTAGAAACTAAAATTCCTCCACATTAGAGTCTTACATATATAATAGTCATGGGAAAAGGTTTCAGAAATCAGCAACAGAAATTAGACACACATTAATTAAGTACCTTAACAACCCAGTTCTTATCGACAAGAAGATTGGGAGACTTGAGATCCCTATGCACAATAGGTGGATGGCTTGTATGCAAATAATTCATTCCTTTGGCCTGTCAAGGGTTAAAAATGACATGTCCAGTCATAGTATGCAAGCAACATTTTATAGTAGATGATACAGTGATGTTGTCATAACATATATACAAAAAAATAGAAGAAACAGTACCACATCAAGTGCCATCTTGATGCGTCGTTTTTCGTCAAGTTGAATATTTGGACGATGCAGCAATCTGTATAAGCTTCCCCTGGTTATATAACATAAACTCATTTCAGCATTTTAATTCAACCTATTTGTGAATAATCTATAGACGTTTTCTAGCATAATTAGAGCTTAGATTGGAAAACTGAGGTATAAAAGAGAGCTGAACAAACCGTGGAAGGAACTCGGTCAATATTGACAAGTTTGGAGGCCGTGTAACTGCTCCCATAAAAAGTACAACATTTGGGTGCCGTAGCCTCAACATGATTTTGATCTATCCAAAGCACCGATAGCTAATGAATCCGACACAGAAAACTATTCGAGGAAAAAAAAATGAAACAAAAAAGTCTACATATCCCATTGATGGCATTTAGCTGCAAAATTTGCAATACAATTCATATTGAGCTTACTTCACATCTAAACTGATCCAATGCATCCCCTGATAGATCTTGATCCAAGAATTTTTTCACAGCAACCTCCTGGAATGACATTTTATAATATTATATGACAACAGATGCATTAAAAGGCTACATATGAACATAATTTTTGTTATACAAAGCTCATAAGCATAAGCCATTGAACATGAAATATTTATCAAAGCCACATATATACACATGTTAGAGCCGCATAGAAGAGAAACTCAAATGAGAAAGAATTTTATTGGCAATCATTCTGGATGACTATAAAGATTAGTGGTCATCCAGAATCCAGATGTGTCAGTCGATATACAAAATTAGCATCTTAGATTCGTAAATATATAAAATTGCCGACAACTATGGCTAACGACATAAATAGGACTTACAGTTCCATTCCAATCTGCACGATAAACTTCCCCATAGGAACCTGCGACATATAAGGTGAAAGTAATTAACTTCAGAATGATTGCCAATCACCTTAATAAGTCGTATAAACTAGCATCTCATTGCTTGCTTTTGAAAGAAAATGAAATAGTTTAAAGTTTTTTTAACAACAATTTGTAGAAACAAGCAGTTTAAAGAGTAGAGGTAAAGAAACAATAGACTACCAACAAAAATGAAACAAAAAGCCCAAACAAGCCAATTTATAAGGAACTGTTATTACTGAAAGCTTATAGAAATTAGTGTGTCTGATCGGACACTTACTCGACATAACAGCCAAGCATATCACATTACTTAGACTTCACCATTTTAAACGATCAACGATTTTGCAAATGGAATTTGATCATAGAAATAGAGTTTTCCTCTTCAGAAGGAAATAGAAACAGAGTTTTAAGTATGAAGACTTAGGTTGGGAGCTTCACTTGTTTACCCGTCTTTACTTTTTCTCATAGAACAGGAGAAACAAAATAAGTGATGTTAAAGACAAAGCTTCAAGTATTCTACTATATAAAATGCACATTAGCAACATTAAAATAACATTTAAGACTTAAACACACACTTACCAAGACCAATGCGCTCCCCAATCTGAAGATCCTCCCATGGTATCTCACAATCAGCAACACCATCTAATATTGTAGTTATTCTTTCACTGTCAGCAGAACCACCTAAAGCCTGCAAGTGACTTTCACCCAAACCCACAAATTTGACCATCGAGTCCCTCACATTCTCTCTAGGATTATCCCCAAAGAAATCAAAAGTGAAGCTCCTTCTTGCATCTAACAGATGGGAATTACTCGTACAATTGTCATGACCTGATTCAGCTTCACATGGTGCAGAAGACACATAGGACTGTTTTGAGCACAATGCAGTATCAAGATGTTGTCTTGAGTTTTTGGCCCAAGGATTGCTAAGAGAACTTTCAACAACCTGACTATCGTTTAATATGAAGTCTTCATTTGTCTTCATCAAAGATGGATGTGAGCTCGTGCCAGCTAGAAGTGAACTGTCACCTTGTATGCCAGTAGCTTGCCCAACATAAACAGGTTGTTTTCTGATACTTTCAGCAGGCTCCAAAATTTCAGCTGTTGAGTGGGTCATGATATTTTGATGGTCCTTCCATACACTAAGATCTTTTGAAGGACTCAAATCCGAAAACAAATCTGGTGGTGGCGATGCACCGCTCTCTAACAAAACAGCATGCAACTTTTGTGCAAATTCTGGGTTTTTTGCTGCAGTCACCACATATTTGGAGACGTCATTGACTTTCATCTGATGAGCAGGGGATATAGGTTCCTCAACATGTAACATGTCAACTAGCAGTCTGCTAAGTGAGGTTGTTCCATGTTCATTTTCAAGCCTATCAGTTTCTGCACTTCCAGAATATCTCATATAAGTATCTTCTAGTGGAGGTTGTTGCATTGATTGCTCATGATCTAGCACATTATCATGGCTGCCTTCTGATGTTTGACTTTCCTTCTCAGTTTGAGAGCTAAAGTTATCAAGAGTTAAACATAAATCTTGAACAGTTTGTTCAATTGCCTCTGGTCCCAGAAGAAAATTCGTAGAACTCTCAAGATGAACACTGGGAGTTTCAGATGGAATTAAAGTACCTGGAGCTCCCATTAGGTCAACAATATATTCACTGTCATGGAGAAAAACATGCAGTAAGTTTCCTCAATTTTATCATAAGACATATTTGTTAAATGAAAATAAAAGATGGAAAGAAGAAATGATTGACCAAGATAAAAAGATAAACGTGACTTTCATTATATTTTTCAGGACATCAAGGTATTGTTTCTTTTGAGTGGGACTTTCATTATATTTTTCAGGACATCAAGGTATTGTTTCTTTTGAGTGGGAGACTGCAAGGATAAATGAAACGAAGAAACTAATTTTTTTTAACATGTAAGTTTTTTCCAATAAATAATGTCTAGCATTATGTGAACTAGTTAAATCTACAGTCTATTTCCTTTTCAAGGGTGAGAGTGTTTCTCAAAAAAAAAAAAAAGGGTGAGAGTGTTTATATTGAGAATATTGTATAGCATATTCATTTTTTGGCTCTAGAATGGGGAGAGTCTATTTGATTTTTGCATTCCACTCATATATTGGCATTCACACATGTGCATTTTACTCGCAGCTTTAATACAAATGGATGACTACCTTCCCTAATCAACATTTCTCTCTCAAAAATATTACATTATTTTAATTTCATTGGAAAAGCTCCGTCTCAGCTTCACCTACCTCTACATTTTCAGGCAACACAGATCAAATTTCCCATTTCCAACATAATCATTTAAAAAAAAACACCAATACGTTGACAACTTCAGCCTAAACTTTGAGAGAAATGACCAAGTGAGTGGATTTTTAACCAACATTAATCTTCTTGCAACTTTAATAAAAAGCTAAAATAAATGAGGGCATGCAAAAGATCTACTAAAGTTTGAAGCTTTACCTGTCATAATCAACCTTAATAAAGTTCACGGCTCCTTCATCCGTACCAGTGTAATAGCTTCCCTTAACTAACTTGCATGGCAAATTTATTCGATCAGCTAAAACCTGAAACAAAATGCAGCATTGCCGAAATATGAGGAACATGGTTTAACAATTAAAGAATTAGTTGTTAGAAAGCTTTCATTAGTGCATCTATTGTGCTTGACAAAGTAATTCAGGTGATTATCTCATAGGAAATGATTGAGGGTGAAGATGGTCTTTGTCAAACATTTATGATAAAAATAAAATCTCCATCTATAAGTTAGAAAACTTGAACAATAATCAAAACAATATATTTTGTTTTGTTATAACAAAAGATCTACTAGGTTATCTCAGCTTAATATAGTTGTGTCTTACCATTTTCACAATAATTAGGAGGATTAGATTTTTCTTAACAGGTAAAATAACTACTAACAAATGATTACATTTACTAAAAGTGGTCAGCCATGTGTAAAGCCACTAGTATACAGAATAGCTCGGCCAGTCAAAAGTGATTTTTAATTAGACATCAAGACTTACATATATTCTAGCAAAAATTTTAAGCTATATCATGAGGCTTTAATTGCATGATTACAACATATTTTGTGTTTTCTATCCTACTTCTACATCATGTATATGTTGAATCTTTGCTGCCTCCATGTTCTTGGGTAGGTAATAACATCCATGCTACAACGGTATGACAGTATGAAAAATGGCACATATTTGCTGGCTAAGTTTACAGAGTTTCTCTCTCAAAAGAAATGTAAAAGATTTCAAAAATTGCTTATTAACTCATCCTTAGAATTGAGAAAAATTTCATGTTTCAGTTAGGAAATTTGTAAATAATACATAGTAACCTTCCATGATGCCATCTTTCACAAAACTCTAACAAAAAGAAAAGGACATAGGTCATACAAGTAAAGTAAAGACAAAATAAGTATTAAAGGCCACCAGAACAATGTTCTTATGAACTTGTTATTTTAGGCTTCATATACCTGAATCACTGGAGAATCCAAATGGCAAGCAATAAGCCAGTTCTTTTGTAGAAAACTCACGCAATTAAGGTATTTGATTATAATGTCTATAAATCCATAGCCAATAATACTGTGTTCTCCTATTCAGGATGACTCATGCATGACTATCTTTTCTGTTTGGTTCTGTTATTACTAAAATTGAAATTCTGAACTTGTATAAAGAAAAAACATCAACAACCTTAAAGAGTAAGGCCCTGTGACGTGATAATCCAACTTCGAGTGAGCCAAGAGGAAGAACAATAGTATTCAAAGAAGATTGCAATTCATAGCTTTTAAGTCTCCACCTTCTTAACATATCATCAGCGTCACCAACAGGACCTCCCATACTGCAAACTACAAGATCAGCAATCCTCTGTACCAATCCACTAGCAATTATACCAAGCTCTTCTGCTTTGCTTTCCAAAGCTATGGTAACTGCTCTTCGTTCAAGTTGCTGTAGTGCATGATCTGCTATGCGATTCACCAGAACCACTTCATAATCAATGTCATCAGATAGCGAAATTGCTTGAAGATCCACCAATGAAGGCAACTTTTCTCGTAAGTTGGGAGTTGAAACAACACCATGTACATCATAAAAGCCATCTAGCAGCTTCTCATCATAGTTCACAACATTATAACTCTGCGAAAGAATATGTTACAAATTTATTCGCTTTATATCAACTGCAATATAATGCCAAATTGAGCTCCTTCAAAAAATAATTATCAAAATTTCCAAGTCAATGATCACTAGAAGAATAATACCTATGGATCAAAGAGACACAAAATCGATGAATAGAAAAACTTCTGACAGGAATGTGTAATAAATCTAAAGAACAGACATCAAACATTGATGGATGTTTTGCATTACATGAACAGTTCGATGACTTGACAGTCCACCATATTAAAAAATTATATCAAAATCAACCTTCATTTTTATCTTGGAAAAGGGATGAATTCATATAAAAGGAAAAACATTCAATTAGAACAAGGGACATACCATTGCCTTCAAAATAAATATTGCTTAATACTTTTGTGTCTTCTATCAAATGAAACCTGTGGTTGAAAACCAGCTTTATTAAAGATTGCAAATGAAGGAAACATGTGGTTTAAGACAGACAAGGTGAATGCTTGTGTGCTTTGACAGGTCAATAACTTCCATTCGGTATCGTAACATAATACTTTCTTCCAATGTTTTTGGAAGAAGAAAGTTGATAATTGAGCCATGAGATGAAATATGCATGTTTTCGATGATTCTATACCAAGCCTACTTTTTTAAACAGCAGCGCATATTAGTTGAACTATCACTTGACAGTCTCAATCCTGGACACATTGACTAATTGTGTAATGAGCATATGAACTCGTAAAATTTAAAAATTGGCAGACTGGGCTGATTTGATGCGCGAACTTAGAAGCAAAATGATAATTTTTAGTTCATTTTCACTGAGTGAATTGCGTGAGCTCCATCCAGTGCCAAGTAAACAATACTACTATGTTATCATGAGCGTAGATCATTGGCTCTGCAACCTTAGACGTGGTTTCATTCTCGCATTCCAACACTCAGTAGCAATAACATAGCAAAATCAACCATAAAAGCAAGCGCAAACTTCAAAAGGGAAACTTCAAACACTCACCCAGTACCTAAGCGAGAGGAACTCCATATTCTTCCCATCCCCATCGCTACTGCCAACTCCGCCAGCACCAATACCAGCGGCGACGCCTCCAACTCCCGGCGGGCACCCCAAGCTCATCCGGGTGGCCGCCTTGAGCTGCACGGAGTCGGCGTCCTCGAGGCCGTCGGGGTCCGACGCGCTGATCGCCAGCGCCAGCTGCACCTGATACTCCTCCTCGAACAAGCTAAACCCTCCGCTCCCGGCCCCCGCCGCGGGCGCAGTCGTCGGCACCTCGCATCTCGTTCCGCCGGCCCTCAAGTCCGCGTCTTCCGCAGCCGCCGTCGCGGGCGAAGGATCTCGAGCCCTGCCCCTCGAGCTCGAAGACCCCGAAGAAGCGGAAGAGGAGGGAGCCGGAGCCGCGACCGCGGTGGACGGTTGAGAGGACGGCGGAGGGGCGGCGGGGATGCGATCGGCGGGGCGGTGGTGACGGTTGGGGTGGGATTGATGAGGAGGGTGATCAAGGTCACCGGCGGCGACCGCGCCACCTCCTCCGCCGCCGCCGCCGCCGATGTGGAGCTTGCGTAGGAGATGCTTCATCCTCGACA